>JAAGKR010008134.1:0-32842 GCA_011419295.1 Clarias macrocephalus | reverse complement strand
CACATGTATACTGTATGTAGAATATTTTCTCTCTTTACTTGGGTGGTAATATCTCCATGCAGAGCCTTGGCTTCATTTGTCAAGTTGAAATTTTTGCCTTTGACATTTACACTCTCATTAGTTTGTTATGGCGGGAATGTGTTTTTAGAAAATGTATGAACCAACCATCAAAATTTTTACAACAACAACAAAAAAAGGAATATCAACCCACCTTTGTCTGTTGCAGTAGTTCCCCTAACTGTTGCCCAATCCAACCTTTCCCTCCTTTTGAAGATTCCCATCAAGTTTGGACAAAACCCATCAGGCTCACCAAAGAATTCTTCTGTAAGATTTTTTCCAACAACTCTGTTAAACTTCAAGTAAACCTGGAAAATACAAAACAAGCCAGATTATGTATTTTATATAAGACAAGTAAAGTAAGAGGAAACATCCACAAACCTGGCCTGGCACAAATCAGTTGTTTTGTTTGCTAAATTACATTAGCTACTTTTGCTAAACCTTATGTGAAGCAACATAGGTTGGGAGCTACTGTAAAAAAAAAATATATATATATATATATATATATATATATATACCACGCTGCTTTTTTCAAATGCTCAGTATGTATATTGGAGTCAACCTTATAATTATAAATTCATATTTCTAACTAGAAAAGTTTCAGCTGTTTCCAGTTTGATGTACCTGAACATATAAAACAACTTACCAACAAGTTCACCAAGAAAATGGCCTCCTCTTTACCTCAGTCAACTGCTGTTTAAAATAGTCCAAACTTGCAAATGTAAACTTTTCAACTACATGCTACTACAGATAAGTTCCAGGCAGAACACATATTTGTCCAAAGAGAAGGTAAATTGCAGAAAAGACCAAATTTACTCTGTGAAATTAAGAAAAAAGTTGCAATTTTACCAATATCCTGAAACAAACAAGCCCAAACTAGTTTTGTATCTTGAGCCAATCAGCATCAAAAGGGGCGTGGCTTTAGGTAAACCTTCATAGTTTAAGTTACTGCTAAACTTAGAAAATTGAGTACACCTAGTGATTGTCTTATATACTCATTCTGTTTAAGTAATGCAGAAAACTCCTTTTCAAAAAGAGTTTTTTTAATATATATATTTACTCAAACTGTTTGCATAGAAACAACTTTGGGTTTAACAGCGTAGAAACCAATTTCGGGCTAAGCGTGTCCTGCAGGTCCAGCTTCTCACGGCAGTATTCCAAATGAGTGAAACAGCAGAGGATGGACCATAAAATCCATCCTGATGTCTATGGCACATATCGTGAGATTTTTATTGAATATAAAGGAATATGACACAATTTGAGTGGCACTATGTCAAGCCAGTTAACATCCTGACATTGGATGTCTGGGAGGCCACCTGATTACAGTATGACTGGCTTTGCTCACTGGGAAAAGGAAACTTGTTCTGTTTTTTTTTTTTTTTCCACCAGACTGATGCTGGCAACTTGCAGGCTTTTCACGGTGGCATAGTGGTTAGCGCTGTGGCTTCGCACCTTCATGGTTTTATGGTTCAATTCGCTCTCGGTTCTCACTTACTCTGGGTCCTCCCACAGTTTAAAGACATGAAGGGGAGCAATTTGGAAAGTGGCATTTCCAAATTGCCTGTAGTGTGTGAATGAGTGTGTGTGTTTGTGTGTGTGTGTGTGTGTGTGTGTGTGTGTGTGTGTGTGTGTGTGTGTGTGTGTGTGTGTGCTTGTGCCCTGTGATGGCCCGGCACCCCATCCAGGGTGTAGACCACATAGTGCCCCGAGTCCCCTGGGATAGGCTCCAGTGCTCCCGTGACCCTGTCCAGGATGGTGGTATAGAGAGAGACTGATTATTAGAGAGTAGGCAGTATTATTAATCACCACAAGAGGGCAAGGTACCACTATCAAACTAGAATTTGCTCATGAGTAAATTCAGTATATTCAGAGTCCCTCATTTACTCCATTTACCCCTGGAGGCTTGTTTAACCTCGGCCTCCATTTTTTATTTCCTAGCAGTAGAAATGTAAACACATGCTACAGTATGTCACAAATATAGTAGCTGGCACGGTGACTATGGACGTACGAATATAGATACAATACATAATATAGTAATAATAAAACTGCAATGAAAAACGTAGAAACCTATAAATAGTAAGTCGAAGAACTAAATTGTACAGTATGTGCGATCATGTGACCATCAGAAGAGAGCCGAAGAAAAAAGCGGACACTATCTAGTCAAAGTTGTTCATCCAAATCAAAACTGTCTGGATGATAATGGTGACCACATTGAGCATGTGTAGTAATTATGCATGTGATTGTATAATTATTTACAGCTACTATTTGATGTTTATATCAATTTGATGTTATAATTTTTTTCTGTATATATATATATATTTTTTTTTTTTTAATTTTAATTTTACCAAAATATACAATAATCTCATTTGAACAGTTGATATTGAGATGTATATCTGCTACTTCTGCACTGTAAATCCTTCATAACGGCTCTAATCTGAGGCGCTGGTTGTTAATTGGTGATTTCTGAGGCTGGTACCTCTAAATGAATGTCTGAAGTTTTGGTCTTGCTTTCAGAGCCAGTTTCATCATGGAGCTTGATGGGTTTTTGCAAATGCACTTGACATAATACTGTTCTTACAAGAACTATTCCAGAACAGTATGTATAAAATATATGCATATATGCACATATACCCTTGTTAGGTCAAAAGTATGTGGACAAACGCCGCGTTGTTGGGTCAAAAGTATGCGGGCACCTTTTCCGCTGATTGTTCATTGTCCTATATCAAACTACGAGGTCATAATTTGTGTGTTGCTTTCCCTTTTCCCCGAGATTCTCACCGCAAAAGAATTCACGAGGCCAAGGACTGAGAGGTGTGTAGGCCTCGGTGACATGCCATTTCTTTCTAAAGGCAATCATTGTGGTTGAGGTCAGGGCTCTGTGCATACCACTCAAGTAAAATGTACAGTCTTGCACTGGACAGTAAATTGTTCCCAAGGTCTTGGTATCATGGTGGGACAGGTTTGTGCATCTTAGTTCCAGTGAAGTTGTCCGCACATACAAGTTTGGCACAGGTTTTATGCAGATAACCTTCCTGACACAACCCTCCCATTTTATCTGGGCCTGGGACCAGCACTGCATCCAGTGGCTGGGAATCAAACCCAAGACTTTTACAAGGCAGGCGAAACACCTACCACTGAGCCACCAGTACCCAGTTCCAATTAAGGGAAATCTTAATTCCACAGCAAAATTTTGTGCAAGACACATATAAGTGTGATGTCCTCATCTGTTTGGCTATAGTGTACGTATTGGAATGCAAGAAGTAGGAGCTCAGTGCTTCAATAAAGCCTTCAGAGAGATCAGGCAAAGAGCGATGCTATTGACTACCATAAAAAGCAACCAAAAGATGGAAGGTTAGGATAACCATGGCCCACTGCTGAAATCAGGTCCACGGATGGTGTACACAAATGAGCAGCTGGTGATTCTCAGCCTCAAATGGCGATATGAATCCATTTCATGTTCCAAGATGGATGGCAGGGGTCAGGTTCGATGTTCAGTGCCAGTCAGACATCAGAAACATGTCTTAGATAGACTACACCCTTCCAGCAGAAACAGAATAATCATTCCTATTAATTGGAGGTTAACTGACGTCTTTAATGCCGATCTTCTGCTGGTAAATTGTTCACAGTGAAAAAGAAAAGGCCCTTCATTCCCAATCACAGTGTTCTTAAAGTGAGCACATAATCCTCTCTCTGGGCAGCCAAGAATCTCTTTCTGTCTCTCTGCAGAGGAGGTGGTGATGGGGTTTCAGAGCTCTCCCAGATGTTGGAGGAGAAGAGGAGATGGGGTTGAGTGCAGTATGGCAACACATCAAAAACCCTTCTCTTTTAGTCCCTTGCTCAGTGCGTGTCCTGGCCCATATGCTGGAATTGGACATGCCCCATGGCCGCTGTGCTGAAAAGTACGTACTGCTTAGTCAGGATGAAATCAACTTGTATAACTGTTTGCGCACACACGCAATACTCACGCACACACAGACAGACACGAACACAAACTTGGGTGAAAACCTGTACCGCACTGGCTGGTAGAATCCAGAGGCTCTGGCCACTTGAATTCACGCCCACTGGGAGGGCAACACACTCCAAATCATTGCGGCGTTTGCCAGTAACTGCTATGGCTCGTTTAGACCCGTGGAGAGGCTTGGAAAGGCATTAGGCAGAGTATATGATGTGTGTTTGTGCGGGTGGATGTGTGAGAAAATTGCCCTGTATATGTATGTATGTATGAGAACCTGAGCTCTGTGCCCCCGTGTGTGTGTGTGTGTGTGTGTGTGTGTGTGTGTGTGCGTGTGTGTGCGTGTGTGTGTGTGTGTGTGCGTGCGTGTGCGTGCGTGTGCGTGCGTGTGCGTGCGTGTGCGTGCGTGTGCGTGCGTGTGCGTGCGTGTGTGTGCGTGTGTGTGTGTGGTAATGGGTGATTCCAAGAGATTCCTTCATGTTATTATGTTGTTGTTGTTGTTGTTGTTTTCAGAATAATAGGAAACGTGTGAGATCTGACATATTTGAGATATGTAACACCCAAATGTTCTGCGTTATTTTCCATGAGAAAGAAATTCTTGTTCCTGAAATCATGCATTATACTTTTGAAAAGCTTGCATCGTTTAAAAGACGCTTTCTGACATTTATGCTATAATTAAGGTCTTTTATGCTTTGCTTCAAATGAATAGCAGTTGTTTTGTTAATAAGTTCTCTAGTTTCAAACCATTGCATTAGAACCGTGATGTTGCTGCTTGAAGTGGAAAATAGATAGTTCACATGAAAGGAGCCAGGAAAGACGAGAGGAACGGTGGGAGGGAGAAATGTCCAGGCGGCTTCTCCTGCTCTTGTTTATGAGCCTCACTCCGTCATCCCCGAGTGACTTCAACCAAAGCTAATTATTTTTCCTCTGACAGATGCGTGACACGGAACGTCACTTTTAAAAGGCTGTAAAGCTACTTAGCTGTAATTTCTTTTCGCACGGGTTACATCAGAGTCATATTTTTGGAGCTGTAAACTTTATCATGAACAGCAGCTTCAGAACGCCCTTCTTCTAGCCAAACTGTCTTCAGACAGGAAAACAATCTGTATTCGGTCTGCGGAATGGTGAGACTATGGAATATTTCTGTGAACAATCAAACTTGAGCAACTTAGTCAATGACTTGTGGCACGCAGGGTGTCAGACAGTTCATCATCATTAAGCTCGAGTACTGTGCAAATGTTTTAGGCAAATGCAAAATAAATAATGTTCAGCACTGTGGTCGCGCACCTCCAAGGTCAAGGGGTTAGATTAGGTTCCTCCCTCGGGTCTGCGTGCATGGAGTTTGCATGTTCGGTCTGTGCCTGGTGGGTTACTTCTTTTCCCTCCCACAGTCCAAAGACATACAGATTAGTTTTCCCAGTTTTGCTTGTAGTGTGAAAAACAGTTGCTTGTGTGTTCGGTAATAGATTAGCACAGAGAAACTTCTTCACCATTTATTTGTTGTAAATTAACATTTGGTAATATTAAAATGTTTTGAACTCAATGACCCAGACATGTTAAATATCAGCAAAAAAAAAAAAAATTCTACTAAAGATAACAGGGTGCCTATGAATTTGTCCATTACCCCATTCAGGGTATATCCCACCTTTTACCCTGAGTTACACTGGGGTAGGCTCTGGACCCACCGTAAACTCTGCACAGGATAAGTGGAATAGACAATGGATGGATGGATGGATGGATGGATGGATCACTGACAGCCCATGTTATAAGCCTGTACAGCTGATCATTCAAGCATTTATCCAATTAGCCCATCATGTGGCAGGAGTACAAATCATGAAATGGTGCAGATACATGACAGGATGTGATCTCAGACACTTTGAGAATGGCATTCTGGATGGATGGGGTCAAACATGATGATTGGTTTGAGTGTTTCACACCTTGACCATGGCTGATTTTCATAATGGTGCAAAAAAAAACAAAAAAAAACTTTGATCATGTTCCAGTTCTGTAGGTAGCATCATCTTGTTGATGTGAGGTCTGAAGAGAACAGGCAAACTGTTTTTCACTGGTGGTCTTTACAACCATGGTGAGCTTTGATACACAGCACAAGATATCGAACGTTGTGTTGGATGAGCTACAAAAGCAAGTCTCTCCTCGTGTCAGACAAGAACTTGATTCTGGGTCTACAATGGGCGTCCACTGAAACTGGACATTTGATGATCAGACAAAGACATTAGTGATGATCGAACAGCATGAAAAACATCCACTGGACCATTCTCTAGACCAGTAATGACCAGGTGCTATTTAAGCGGCAGATCATTTTTGATAACTACGATTACTTGCTTAGTGAATATATATTGGTCTTACTTTAAAAAAAAAAAAAAGCTAATTGATCCGTTTCAGGAAAAAACATCTGAGTAATGACATGTAAGTCAACCATCTTTCTCAGCGAACTCCAGCAGACAACAGCATTAGTGTTAAATAAACAGTCACACTAGCGCACTGTTTCTCCTTAGCGACTCTGTAGAACCCCCACCACGCCTGTTTATCCAACCTGCTAATTCCTTGACAATGCACAATACACAAAGGTTCACGGCCAGATGCCACTCACAATCTGTAGAGGATTTTCCCTGAAAGCTTGTTTTCAGTTAAATTACCAATTAGTCCCAGACAGGACAGAGCTCAGACAGACTGATGGCAAACAGACAGAGCCTCGCAGTCAGCAGGAGAGCACTGGACACAAAGGAATTCAATTACGTAAACGCCGTTTATACCCGAGGGGGCAGTTAGTCAGGGAGTGAAAAATAAAGTTGAGGGTTACCAGCCAGTGTAGTAACAGTCCACGCACTTTCATTGGGATCAATTAAGTAAATTTGTTTAAAAGTAAGTAAGTGGGTAAGTGAGCGAGTGAGTGCGTGATTATGTGAGTATCGATCTAGCTAGCCTGCTTGCTAGCTAGCTACTGTAGCTAAACTAGCCCATGACCAGGGGAAACTAGCATTGTAGCTACATTTTCATTAGGATTGTTTGTACAAACTAACATAATTTAAACAGAATTAAACAGTATTCAGCATTATATATAAGTTTACAACTGTGTGTCTATTAAATCTCCAGAGACAGCCCGAGGAATGGGACACTGCATCACTAAGTGCTCTAAGCTTGGCCCATGTCTCGGGGTAAAGTTGTTTATTTTTCTGGCAGGAGGTGAAACAGTGAAGCATTGATGCAGATTTCAACATCTGTTATAACACACCTGGATATGCACACACATGCACGCACACACACACACACACACACACACACACACACACACACACACACACACATTCAGCGGTCTTCTGCTGTTAAGGACACTGACATGGTAAATGAATATGAGACTTTGCACAGAGCAGACATTGTGGATTTCATCATCCCTCCAGAAAAATGAGTGAACAGATTACAACTGCTGGTGTAACCGAGTCAGGGTTGTGGGCCTCCTTACCCCGACACACTTTTTCCAGTCTGTCTGCTAACTTTTTATTTTATTTTATGTGATTCAGGTCAGGGCTTTGTGATGGCCACTCCAATAATTAGTTTCTTTAAGGAGTTTTGTTACGACTCTTAAGGTAGAATATTCTACTGGAAGAACTAGTTGCAGCTAAGTTTTAACTCTCTGGCTGATGTCTTAAGGTCTCTATGGATTTCTACATCCTCCTCCTTCCTCATGATACCATCTATATTTTAAAGTGCACTAGTCTGTTTTCCAGCAAACAGCCCCATAGCACGCTGCTGAATCCCCCACGCGTCACAGCCGAGAGATTAAAATCATCACCCATTTTCCTACGAATATAGCACTGAACTTACTGACCAACAATTCACCCTGCAAAAGGTGTCCTAAAACATCTTTTTATACCAGTCTTGTTTATACCAGGCTCGTTGTGTGTTGTTGTTGTTGTTGTTGTTGTTGTTGTTGTTGTTGTTTTGGGGTTCAGACCAAAATTTGATCCCTGGGATTTTATATGTGGTCAGAAAAAGAAATCTCATGAATGACACCATGATCACTTTAATGCTTGGTGAAGTTGCCTCATAAAAAATGTACAGTAGAAATCAGATCTATGCAGGGGCGGATCTACCGGGGTGGCACATGGTGGCAATTGCCACCCTAAGAAAAAGCCTTGCCACCCTATTTGCCACCCCAGCACTAGTGTCCTATATCAGGTTCAAGTCAATCACACATCAGCCTTTATTTAATTTTTATAGGACAATGTAAAAATGTGCCACCCCTCATACTTTTAATGCCACCCCCTTGCCACCCCATGAATAATTTTCTAGATCCGCCCCTGGGTCTATGTTTAATAGCAAAAGTAAGAGTATGTCTAGACGGCCAGGGTAATAAGAACTCACAGAATTGACTTACTCACTTACTTCTCAGTAAGTCTAAATAAAATAAAGGCTTCAGTTTGCTAGAAAGCATAAATATTGTCCTTTGGAGCAATGCAAAAAACGGTCATGTGATCTGATGAGTCCAGATTGAGCCTACACCAGAGTGAAGGGGAAGAAGGGAAGCGCATGAAGCGATGCATCCGTCATGCTTAGTGGCCACTGTACAATCCTCTGGAGGCACTGTTATGATCTGGGGTTGCTTCAGTTGGTCAGGTCTAGACTTAGCAATGTTAGGTAGCAATAAAATTAAGTCAGCTGACGACCTGAATGTACAGAATGACCAGATTATCACATCTAGAAAGTTTTTGGGATCTGCGAAAGAGGAATTTGATGTAATGGTTGGACTCTCAAAACAATCAACAACAATCAATCATCAGTACAATGCCCTGGCGACTGTGCTCTGCAATCCAAGTTAAAAGTGATACCACAAAATAATAATGCCGGGTCATGAGGTACTGTAGATAATATCATCATTTCACACCAAAGTCGGGGTGGAACATTAAATTTGCAGTTCTTGTAGGATTTTTGGAATGTCCAGTGTTGCAATATTTATAATATGTAAAGATTAAATGTTTTCAAATACCATAGACTCAGTCATCTGTATCAAAGATCCTTTACAGACATATCAAAAAAGTATTATTATTATTATTATTATTATTATTATAATCAAATGTGATTAATACAAAGGTCAGGATTTCCCTTTCGTATCAGTCAAATCTGAGTATTAACAATAATATTTACTTAAAAACTATAAAGTCTCAGTTACTGTAAAATGAGTAACCTCAGAGCCAGAACAGTGAAAGCTAGGAGAGTTTATGGAGAAAAATAACCCAAGTCTGTTTAATAAACTGTCTTTAATAAGCACAGGGTGGACTTGGAGCAAACCTGTGGAAGAACGTCATATCTTTAAAACTCCTTACGATTTTCGGTTGTCCCTGTAAGCACATTGTTTGTGTTAAAATATAATAAAACTATTAGATGGAAAAATGAAATCAACTCATTTTTAGGTCTTTTTAAGTGACTGTTGGCTTTATTTCATTTCCTGAAAGCCTTTGCGTGCAAAGCTTAATTAGCAGTGTTGGGAATATCTGCGAAGACACGGATTAGTTCACACTGAGAACTGAACCGTAACCGGGCGTTCCTGAGTGCCAAGGCAGTTTGAAATAACTGCAGAATAATGATCATGACCTTGGGGGGTCAATGAGATGTTTTTGTTCGAAAATAACTGTGCTAAGATTTTTATCAAGATGCATGACGACTCTGGTGTACAGCAAGCACGGGTCTTTATACTGTACGGAGAAAGTTCAAACGCGCTTATCGTGGTGAAATCTAACCTTAACTTAAAACCCTAATTAAATTTGCTGTGTATATGATATTCGATCGAAGATATGCAGGAAACATTGGGTATGTTTTTTCAAGAAAAAGGAGGGGAAAAAGCATTCTGACTTGAAATTTAAGACTTATTTCAAAACAACCTACGCTCGATATATGATCATCATGGAATTACAGGTTTGGGCTTCACTGCACACCTCAACTCTGAGCCCAGGACTCTGGCACATTTCAGCATATGTTTCTGATTGTGGGTGCGCACTCATGAAACCACAGAAAACTGACAATCGCAGAAGCGCACGTTGTGTATATATATAGAGCTACTTATGGAAAGGTCAGGTGTGTTATGATTGGGCCCTGGAGTGCCAGAGTGAAGCCTTGGAAAATACTTGAGGTGAGTAAGGTGTGTGAATATTTGTCGTGTATAGTCCTGTATAGTGATTAGAATAAGAGAGATTTATGCAACGTTAATGCATAAAAACCCTCCCAATGAAAAAAAATGTCCGTAATTCTAAACAGCAATATTTTTCTTATACTCCTCGAATTAAGGCCAAAAACTACACATCGACTTCATCTTTATTGCTTTATTTCAAATCCACTGTGATGGTGCGCAGAGGCACGAAAATTAGGTCGCTGTCTGAACACTTCTGGACCTCACTGTATGAAATGTTCGGAGAGCATCACAAAAAAAAAAGTTTGTGGACAAAAACGTCTCATATAGAGTAAGAACTACTACCATTTGTGGGTTCAACAGGAAAATAACAATAATAAAGAAATAAAAAAACAGCAAAAAGATCCTAGATCCTAGAGTCTACTATTTTATAAACCTGTGTGATGCAAGAAATGACGCAACAGACCCATGGTTCAGTGGGAATTCCTCTGTGTTTGATTAAATTCACTTCAGTTGCATTGATGTAGTATTTTTAACAATAGACATTGTCAAAAAGTATCTTCATCTCATATTCTATAACGCTTATCCTGTGTATAGGGTCACAGAGCATATTCCAGTAGAATTTGGGCATGAAACGGGGTACCAATTCATCACAGGGTATCCCCCCCACCACCACCACCACCACACACACACACAATTTGGGAGGAACGAAGAATACCCGGAGGAAACCCACCAAGCATGGGGGGAACATTCAAACTCCTCACACACACAGACCCCAGGCGGCAATCGAACACGGTCCATTAAACATCTATCTGCCTAATATTGTGTCGGTCGCACTTTTGTCACCAAAGCATCCCTGACACATTAAGGCATGGAATCCAGAAGAAGGTCTGGCACCAAGACGTTACCAGTTGATCCTTTAAGTAATGTAAGCTGTGAGATGGAGCCTACATGGATTGGCCTTGTTTTTCCAGCGCATCCCACAGACGCTTGATTGGATTGAGATCTGGGGAATTTGGAAGCCAAGTCTACACCTTAGACTCCTTCTTATGGTCCTCAAACCACCCCTGGGAATAATGTTTCCACAAAGTGTTGTACTTGGACAGAAACGATGTTTAGGTAACATCCACATGAATGGCAGGACCCAATGTTTCCCTCGAAGAACATTGCCCAGAGCATCACTCTGACTCTGTTGGCTTGCCTTCTTCCATTATTGCATTGTGGTGCTATCTGTTCCACAGGGAAGTGACACACATGTACATGGCCATCTGCAGGATGTCAAAAGGAAATCTGATTAATCACACAAGGCCACCTTTTCTCACTGTTTCATGAACCAGTTCGATGGTCACATGCCTGTTTTGGGTGCTTTCTACTAGGCAACAAATTGATGCCTTGTGTGTTGAGACACATTACTATCATATCAAGCATTAGTTCCTTAGCGGAAAGTACCTGCACTAGCACGTCTGTTGGATTGGACCAGCTGCTCTAATCTTATGCACATAAGTGAGTCTTGTGCGCCCTTGGTTAACTGCTTGTCTCCTTCTTTGGACCACTTTTGGTAGGTACTAACCAAACAGGAACACCCTACAAGACCTGCAGTTTTGGGGTTGTTCTGACCCAGTCATCTAGCCAGCAGAATTTGACCAAGTTGCTTAGATGCTTAGATGCTCAAGGACTGAATGTTCACTTGCTGCCTAATAGATCCCACTCCTTAACAGGTACCATCGTAATGAGATAATCAAGGTTATTTACTTCACCTGTAAGTGGTTTGTTACGGATGTTATGGCTGATTGGTGTGGATTGAACTTTGTCCTTAATAAGGAAGCCAAAAAAAAAAAAAAAAGGTCCCTGAGATGACACAAGAAGAAAGAGGAACCCAACCTCATCAAGGTAACACTGGATAATGCTTTTATGAATCTTTGTTATGAGCTTTATTATATCACTGTGAACTTATTTATTGTTTGGTGATTGGGACTCGATAGGTTGAACACAGACATGAGGGGACCCTTAGGACATAATGCGACTGGGAATATGAGTCCAGAATCGGACCTACAGTTTTTATTGGGTGCCTAATATCAACCTTTATTGAACACACTTCAACTTAATATGTCTGTAATATGAATCAGCTGGACGCAAAGTCTTAGGACGTCAGGGGAAAATATTCTCGCACCTTTAGTGCCATTTCCAAATGCATTATTTTGACACAAAGAGTCCGAGTAATAAGAGTTTATGGAGTCGTAATAAGAGTCAGGACGCTAGTGATGGAGACACAGTGATGACTCCTCCGACCTCTGAAGGAGAACAGGAGGGGTACACTTCGACTGCTGCCTTTTTGCTTACTTCCCACATTCAGCGTGTTAAACAGATTGATGGTGGAGGCTCCTCGCCAATAAGGCACGGTGGAGAAAAACATTGAGGTGATCACTTACCAGGGGAGCCATGAAACGAGGCAGGACGGCCAGTTAAACGCCGTAAATCCTCCATTTCGTGTTAATTCTCCCATAAACTCTGCAGTAAATGATTGCACTGGCCGACTCCCTCGTCGCATAAATCAGGTGGGGTATAATTTCCGAGCCATCTCTCCGGACGGATAAATACAGAGCATAAACCGCAGCTCCTTTTCCACGGTCAACACAGGCCGTGGGAAATACATGTCTTAGGGAAACAAATGAAAGCAGGATTTATTTATTTATTTATTTAAATAGAGAGATTGTGGAAGCGGATTCATGTCCAGATTTTTCGTTTTATGATGATTTATGACTTTTTTTTGTTTAGAGAGAGCATGTACACAAGGTTCTCGATCTAGGTTAATAGGAAGCTTACCAACGCGACCATAAATGGCCGCCTTTTTCGTGTGAAGGGTGCAGGAGGAGGCACTCAGGATGTGTTTATGTGAAACCCTCTGAAAGATTCTGAAGAAGACTTACTGTGCTGGACACACACACACACACACACGCACACGCACAGACTGCGTACAAGAAATATTCCACACATAATGAGCATTGAGCACTGACTGCAGGTCCAGAGAGAAAAAGGGGCTATTTGTGTGTTTCTAAATTAAACTCAGGATTTAGCAAAAATATCACGGTTAAATTTTGGATTAATCAACCCCATTCCTAAAATGTGCGACGTTACGCGCACACACACACACACACACACACACACTCTTCAGTTCTGTTCTTAGGAACACTTCTACGGACTCGAATAAGGTTTCTTTTCGGCAGGTTATTAAAAAAGAATCACTTCTCCAAAAATAAATAAATAAATAAATAAATAAATAAATACAATTTATACAATTGAACACAATTAATTAACCAGAGCTGTTTTCATTAGGCTCTGAGGCTTGTGTAGGCAAACAGGTTGGTTTGGTCCAGAAAAGTTGCGCTATATGATTGAAAGTATGGGGACACCTGA
This sequence comes from Clarias macrocephalus, assembly GCA_011419295.1. Taxonomy (NCBI): domain Eukaryota; kingdom Metazoa; phylum Chordata; class Actinopteri; order Siluriformes; family Clariidae; genus Clarias; species Clarias macrocephalus. The sequence continues at coordinate 19,277 of JAAGKR010008134.1, read as the reverse complement.
CCGTCATCCATATGCAGGTCCAGGCCCCAAAAGTTGGAAGCACACAATTATATAAATAAATGTCTTTAAATGCTGTAGCGTTGTAGTGTCCCTGGACTAGAATTAAAAGCTCCAAAACAGTTCCAGACCGACTCTGCACCTGTGCACAAGGCAAGAAAGGGTGGCCAAGGTTGGAGTAGATGAAGTCCTGCGCAGAGCTCTGATTGAACTCAACACCTTTGGGATGGAACACTGGGCCCACCCCAGACCTCCTCAACCAACATCACTGCCTGATCTTAGTAATGCTCCATAGCGGAATAAACAGAATATGCCCTGCTCCCAAATCTAGTGGAAAGCCTTACCAGATGAATTGGAAATCTAGACTGGAACAATTTCGGTCATAAACAGTACACTTACATTTCGGCATTTGGCAGATGCTCTTGACTTACAAAAGTGCTTTGAAGTTTGCGTCATTGGCTAGATCCTGACACTGGGTTACTAGGTTAGTATTACTAACTAAAGACCATCAGTCGAGCACTGTTGGGAAGGTTTTGTGTGTTTGTTTGTTTTCTTGTTTGTTGGGTGGGATTGGCTCGGCCAATTGTACGGACAACTAGAGGAAATTCATTCCAGCACCTTGGAGCCAGAACAGAAAACCTCGATCCCTGAGAGATGGTGGGACCAAGCGAGCAGTGCTGGAGGATCGGAGGGAACAGTGATGAGGGAACGTGTTGTGATTAGAGCTGAGAGGGGTACATGGGTGCTGGGCCGTCTTTAGCTTTGTAGGCAAACACCAGTGTTTTGAATTTGATCCAAGCTGCTACAGGAAGCCAGTGCAGGGAGCGGAGAAGGGGCGAACTTGGGAGGTTTGAAGACAAAACATGGTGGAAAGATGCAGATCTGCCAGGAGCGAGTTGCAGTCGTCCAGACTTTTAAATAACAAGGGATTGAACAAGCACCCGAGTAGCCTGAGTGGAGGGAAATGGACGGATTCTTCTGACGTTGTAAAGAAGAAATCGACAACTGCTCAGATGTATATGGTAGAGATCTACGGTAACTTCCGTGTAAAAATGAAGTAAACAAACATCACACACCAGACATGTTTTGAAAATGTGTAAAATTGGGTAAATTTGAGTTTTAAACCCCACTTAACACACGTTTAACATGGAAGTCAGTTCACCAGTCAGATATGTTTAATAGCGAATGTAAATGTGATAACAGAAAAGGTTGAGTAATGGTTTGAGCAAGGCTAAATCATCTTGTATCAATCAGGCCGATATAAAAACAGCTGACTTTAATGAACCGTGGCATTCATGCTATGTATTATGCATTCGTTCATAAACGGCATTCTAACGATGATGTGTATCAACTGTGTGCCTTAAAGTTACAAAACCAGAACTACGGCGATATTATGCAGAAAAAAACAAAACAATATATATTTTTATATATAAATTCCATTTAAATGACGGTAATTCATCTGTCTCTGTCACTGATGCAATGAAATCATTTCAGCGATGCAGTTTTGTCCTTGCGTTCGTGTCACACGCCAAGTGACACCTCCTCCCTCCATTTTGTTTTAAATCCAGCATCGGGGAAGCTTCGGGACAGCTGCGTGTTCGAGGCTCGAGGGCGTGCTGCGTCGCGTCCAAACACTGTTTCTCATTTTCCTGCTCCTTGAAAACAGTCATCTGCTCTTGTATAAGCTCCCTCATGCCTCCTTGAATCCCCATCATCTTCCATTCCAACACAATCATGAATCAAGTCCCTTAGCCCACCCCCACAAAAAAAAAAAAAAAAAAAAAAAGTCCACTCATACACACGCACACACATTTGCAGCAATGTTGAAATGAACATTTTGTTCGTGCAAAGGCAAATAAAAAAAAAAAAAGAAAAGAAAGAGAGATATTGTTAAAAAAAAATATATATATTACAAAGCAACAACTAAAAACATCTCTGCTACAACTCCTTACACATCATGATGAACGTGCATTAGTGCAATTTCTTTCAGTTTCAGTATTCTTTCAGATACTCCTGTGTGGTCGGGTTCGGTCCGTGTCAGGGTGAGGTCAGGGTCGAGCGCGTCTGTCCATTTCCGGTTTCTTCCTTTTGCTCTGGGTGAGGGACGCATCCCAGCGCTGCAGAGAGAGAGAGAGAGAAAAAAAAAAAGGACCACATGGTCATGTCACTCACACTCGCAGCACACACACAGAACACACTTTACTACGTCAGCAAGCTTTTTGTGCTCGCACAGCAGACCATCAGCGTATACCTCAGAATGGTTTTCCTCCGCCAGTACTCACTCTGGGTTCTCGAGTGTTACATTTTGCTGTGCACAAAGAGAGCGGAATCGATTCGGCTTCGGCACAAAGCTTTCACTGACAGACGATTCAATTTCTCACCCAGCACTGCGCTACCGGAAAGAGAAGTCGTCGTTAAGGTCCGAGCCGAAAACCCCGAGTGGCTGTGGGGGATCTGAGACTTTTGTAGGCTGTAAAATATGGCTGTGCATCAGTGAAGGACGAAGAAATTAGTATGAGAAAGCACAAGCTTTTTTTTTTTGTTTTTTTTAACTTACACCTGTTTGTGAATAAATCACTGATGGTTCTCTAGTTGTTGTCGTTTGTGGCTGTTCATGCAAGCCAGTGTGGCGGGACATTTGATTCATTTCCTACAGCAGCATGTCACTTACATATTAAAGTGCACAAGATGGAAAGAAATGTGTGGAAAATACTTGTTACTGGAAGTTACCCCTAGTTCCTTGCAGTTATCTCGAAAACATGACTGCGAGTGACCCAAGCTGTTTATAACTGTAGGAAATGGATCACATTTTTCCAAGTATTTCTACATCGGGAAGTCATAAAGTTTGCGCGACAGCTTCTCTTTATTTCTTTGTAATGACAAAAACAAAAATGCAGCTGCCAAATTACCATGACGCGAAAAAATAAAAATAATAATAATAATGCAATATCTCTTAACAGGAAGCTTTATCCTGTTTTCTCATCATTGTTAAATTCATTCATTCATCTTCTATACTGCTTTATTTTGTATACAGGGTCGAGGGGCGGGGGGGGGGGGGGGTCAGGGGCCTATCCCAGGAGACTTAGGGCACAAGGTGGGGTACCTCCTGGACAGGGTGCCACACTCCATTACAGGGTGCACACACACACACACACACACACACACACACACACAGTACAGACCAAAAGTTTGGACACACCTTCTCATTCAAAGAGGTTGAATTTGTATTATGGCAAGAAAAAAGCAGCTAAGTGAAGAAAAACTTTAAGAAATGAAGGTCAGTCAGTCCGAAAAATTGGGAAAACTTTGAAAGTGTCCCCAAGTGCAGTCACAAAAACCATCAAGCGCTACAAAGAAACTGGCTCACATGCGGACCGGCCCAGGAAAGGAAGACCGAGAGTCGCCTCTGCTGCGGAGGATAAGTTCATCCGAGTTCATCAGAGTTCTAGCAGCAGACACGTCTCTAGAACAAGTGTTAAGAGGAGACTGTGTGAATCAGGCCTTCATGGTAGAAGATCTGCTAGGAAACCACTGCTAAGGACAGGCAACAAGCAGAAGAGACGCGTTTGGGCTGAAGAACACAAGAAAGAACACAAGAAAGAAAACTCTTTGATTGAGAAGGGGTGTCCAAACTTTTGGTCTGTGCTGTATACTGTATACTACAGGCAATTTGGGAACGTCAGTTAGCCTAATCTGCATGTCTTTGGACTGTGGGAGGAAAACGGAGTAGCTGGAGGAAACCCACCAAGTACAGCGAAAACATGAAAACTCCATGTACACAGACCCTGAGGCGGGAATAGAACCCAGACCCTGAAAGTGCGAGGCAACAGTGCTAACCACTGCGCCACCATGCTGCAAACGGAGCACCATTAAAAATATTTTAATTCAAAATGAATGAACCTGTGATTTTAAACTAGGGTAGGGACTACTGTGAGTATAACGTATAATGTAGTGTAACTGTGGTACTCACACAAATAGTTCCCTTGATCAAGAAGTAATCAAATTATTCCGCTTAAAAATATCAGCTATTCTGCGATTCTGTCGTTAAATCCAAAACAGCATGAAACGGGAAGCTAGTACACTGCAGTATGTGGTGTGTACAGTCCCTTGGTCCCTTGTTACAAACGTAGTTCCTTTGATCAAGGGTTAAAGAGGGATTTGGGATTCAGCTTTGTATCTCACAGTACTGTTGTGCTCTATACTCACTAGGTCAGAACTAACCTAGTAATCTGTCTGGATGAGAGACATCCAACAAATATAGTGGTATAGAACCATCTGTGTTCTTTTATTTACAGCTAATGCGAGTTACAAAGCTAGCTAGCTTCTTGATCGAGGGAACTACTCGTGTAACAAGGGACCAAGGGACTGTACCCTACATAGTGTACTAGCTTTCTGTTTGGGATTAAACACCATGGATCTATAAAGTAAATATCTCATAGGTTTCTCAGGACCATCTACCACCCCATGGTTTATTCTCATCACCTTCTGGCTACATAGTACAAATTTAAAACCACTTTCAACACCTGTTACTTACACTGTCGGTCAGCAGCATAATGCTTGTTCTGCCGGTCATGGAAGGATACAGTCATGTGTAAAAGTTAGTGCCCCCACTTTTTCATGTTAAAACATATCTGATTGTAGTGGGTCTTTGTATTAGGCAAATACAACCTGGTATGAACAACAAAATATATGTTGCCAATATTAAGTACCCCCTCCCTGCTTCCATGGGATTTTAGAGGGTAAGCTTCAGCCTGGTGCTGCTATTAATCAGCCCTAGAACAGTTGATCATCAGCAGGTGTGCAGACCACTATAAAAGAGAAGTTTTGGCAGTTTGCTGGTCTAGAGCATTATATAGAGCTGTATATTAACACAATGCCAAGAGGGACAGACATAAGCAAAGGTCTTAGAGCACATCAATCTGGAAAGGGTTATAAAAGCATTTCCAAACAATTTGGCGTTGTGAACGATTTTCCACAAGTGGAAAGCATTCAAGGCTGTTGCCTATCTTCCCAGGAGTGGACGTCCCAGCACGTTAACCTCAACCTCAGACCGTGCAATGCTCAGAAAAAAAAAAAAAACAAATCAAAAAACAAAAACAACAGGCCTCACTGAGCATGTTAAATGTTAAAGTCTATGACAGCACAATTAGAAGAGGACTGAACAAGTATGGTTTGCTTGGAAGGGTTGCCAGGAGAAAGCCACTTCTGACTAAAACGAACATGGAAGTCCGACTGAGGTTCACAAAACTGGATCTGAACAAGATCCACAAGACTTGTGGAACAATGTGCTATGGACAAATGAGACCAAAGTGGAGATGTTTGGCCTTAATGCCCACCGCCATGTTTGATGAAAACCAAGCAGCATTACAGCAGAGATACTTCATACCCACTGTGGAGGAGATGATTCGGGCTTGTTTTGTTGCCACATGACCTGGGCACCTTGCAGTCATAGAGTCAACCATGAACTCGTCTGTGTACCAGAGTATTCTAGAGGCATGCGTCTGTGAGGCCATCTGTTTGACAGCTAAAACTTGGTCGAAATTGGGTCATGCAACAGGACAATGTTCCCAAAACCCTCAGTGACCTGAAGCAATGTTAATGTGTTAATGTAAAATTCTTTATTGTGTAAAGATGAATGAACAAAACAATGTGAGAGACTGTTGAAGTCTTACAGCAAACTGTTACTTCAAGTTAATACTGCTAAAGCTGGATCTACAAGTAAGAGGTACTTGTTTTTTTTTATTTCTTTTGGTTTAATTTTTGTTAAATAAAAATGGCATGATGAAGAAAGTTATACGCTGTTGTTTGTCTGAGGTTGTATTCGCCTAACGCTAAGACTCGCTATGATCAGATACACAAAATAAATTAAATCATTAAAGAGGGGGCACTAACTTTTACACATGACTGTATGTGCTAGCAGAGCAAACTAAATAGTTAAATAAACAAACAAATCATAATCTGTTGATAATAAATGAAATTTGTAGGTAAGCAATGTCACCATACTGTTGTAATGAATATAAGCACAGCTCTGATATGTTCAGCATTCCGGCCACGCCCGCTTTGCTCACAGCCATGCTGATATTCAGTACAACAGCACTCCCTCTCATGTGATATTGCTTACTTACATAATTATCCAATACTTTATAATGAATGAGTTTTAAGTATTTCACAGCAATGTGGTATTAAATACAATCGGAGTATTTCGTGGTACCTTCACTTTGCGTCCAACTCTGTCTTTCCATTTCTGGGCGATGGACCCTTCAATAAGAAGCAATCTGAATATGAAAAAAAAAAAATATATATATAAAATTCATTATTTTAAATACTATTTTTTAAAATGGCATCATAATAATATTTACTATGATTCTTAATATTACAAACAGTAATATGCTATTATTGCTATTATTGCTATTATCATTATTATTATTATTAAGCGAGAAGCAGTACCGTGATCGTTCCTCGTTCTCGTAGCCCATGATGATGTACTCCTCATTGGGCACAAGTGCGGGACACAGACACCCTGAGCTATAGTGCAGTGTCACCGTATCTCGAGGAATGTGAACCAGAGAAGACTTCAGTACATCCTTCACTTCCACTACAGCACTGAGGTCGTGACTGCGGCTTTTTATCTCTTTCACCCGTGCACGTATTACTGCCAAAGGATATCAGATTTTAGCCTTTCATTTGCTTTCATATATTATTAAAAGTCTGCTTGTATCTGAGACTTACCATAATTGTAATTGTTCTTTACGTAGGTCTTTTGGCAAAGTTTCACATTCTTGCACTTGCACCGATCTGAAACAGCAAATACATGAACCACATGAATACATCAATTATGACCCACACCTACAGTCATGGGGTGCTTGCATATATATATATATATATATATATATTAGGGCTGTCAATATTAATGCATAAAAACACAGGTGATTAATCTAGAAATTATGATTAACGTTGTATAATTAATTAAATGTTGCTATTTCCTCAATGCAGATTATTTATATGCCAAAATTTGACCCTAATGGCTTCCCATAATCTAATTGCGCTTACCCAGCTGTATGTGATAATGTCACGATTAGCGCCAATAATAAGATGACTGAGGAAACATTATCAGGTGTGTTAAAATGCAAGTTTCATTTTGAAAAGCTTATTTGAGTGGTAGGTGTTTTGCCTGCCATGTGAAAGGCCCGGGTTCGATTTCCAGCCGGTGCCCAAACCCCAGCAGTGCCGGTCCCAAGCCCGGATAAAATGGGAGGTTTGTAAAACCGGTGTAAAACCTGTGCCAAGCTTGTATGTGCGGACCACATGGTCTGCTGTGGCGACCCCTTGCTGGGAGCAGCCGAAAGACCAACAACAACATAGACGTACGTTTGGATAAAACCAAAGTTGTGTGCTCAAGCTACCTTCAAGGGGATCTACTTTTACAAGAATACATTTAAGGTGGGAGATGTGGGAGTGATGGCTTAGATGGTTAAGGCTCTAGGCTGTTGATCCCTCAGATCTGAGAATCTGAGATTGAGCCCTGCCTTTGGTGGGCTTCCACACCCCACATTACCCAGCCATTGCATGCTGTCCTGGTCCCATGTTAATGTTAGAGATATTGTAAAACTGAATAATCTGTTTTCTCTAGACGGTTTGTCATGCATTTCTTCAATTCTTCATTCCAACATTGCACAATTATAATACAAGTAAATCTGAGTATTTTTAAATTGATTTATCAAAGCCTATGACTAATTAACTACATTCAACAATTGAATTTATTGACAGCACTAATATATATATATATATATATATATTCAAATAAATGGTTAATAGATGCTAATAATTTCATGTAGGAAACAAATCATCTTAATTTGATTAAACATGCTTGGCAAGCTCTTTAAAAAAAAATTTTTTTAAAGAAAAGAATCAGTTGCATCATTAATGACATTAATAGGAGTAATGTAATACAGGGAGTCTGCAAGTGTCCTCAGATTAAACTGAGTTATTTTTCTTTTTTTAAGTATAGCTTAAGACAAGATTTGCAGTTGTGATGCGCCAAAAACGTTCATCAGAAAAACTTAAATAAATAATCAGTGCTTCAGAGTTGTTGACAGGCCAGTTTTATCTAGTGATTTTTTTGGCATTGTTGAGCCACTTGTGGTTGAAGATGTGCAGTGCTTGAAAAGTTCCATTACTCACTGTTACTGGCATTTCTGTATTTTAGTTGTTTGAACTCTTACACTAGGGATTTCTGGTTACTGACACTCATAATCTCAGGGTTTTCCACGTCACCCGTGCTAACCACTCGAGCCAGTGGAAGTTCAACTTGAACAGACGGTGTGTTGTGATGCGACTCTGATGCCCTATGTGAACTGAAATGCCCGTGCCCGTATGTGATTATTTTGGGTAATATAATTTGTAAACATGGTATACATTTCAACTGTTATGCTAATGATACACACTTGTATGTTTCACCCGTGCACGTATTACTGCCAAAGGATATCAGATTTTAGGCAAAGCCAGATGAGAGACACCAGCTTAATTAAATGAATGAATTAAATAAATTTCCTTTTACTTACTTTTCACAAGACAGAAGTGCAGGTACTAGGACCATATGCAGCTAGAAGTTTTCAGTAGCAGTAAGAGACCTTGGGGTGATTATCTTTCATTTCAAGTTTATGTAGATAATATTACAAAGACAGCTTCCTTTCATCTCAGAAATATTTCAAGGATTAGAAGTATGTCACTCCATGATGCAGAGGAACTGCTTTCATTACTTCTAGGTAGAATTACTGTAATACCTTACTGTCTAAATGTTATACTAGGTGCACCAGAGTCCTCACTAGATCTCACCAGAGTCCTCACTATCTTCTCCACACTGCATTGGCTCCCAGAGAAATTTCCTATTTATTTTAAAATACTACTATTGACTTACATTATCAGAACAAGCTGCTGGTATTTTATGATCCAGAAAACCTATTGGAAAGGTGTAGGCTATTTATTGGTACCTGTCATAATAAAAAACTACTACAGGGGGCAGAGCTTTCTCTTAAAAAGCCCCACAATTATCGATTAGCCTTCCAACTAGTGTTCAAAACGCAACATTTATTTCCTTAATCAAGCTATTCCTGATTATTTTTCCTTAGGTATAGGAGCAGACCTGGGTAACTCATGGATGTAGAGTTTTATGTAATGTTTGGATGCTGCCTTCCAAAACTTTCATGACTTCACTCGAGGTTGTTGGCGGTGAAGTAAATGGTTGTCCCAGGGAGCCCTCGTGTTTTTCCTTCTGGTCCTCCCTATTAGTTAGAGTCCCTGCTTGGACGCTGCATTAAAAAAACCCATTCACCCAATCCTTTATGTGACTGTAAGCTTACCTAACTATGGCACTTCTGAGATACCAGTGGTTTTGATCCCTTTTGCTCTCCATAGCTGCCTAAAATGATCATCTATCGTGATGCCTTAATTCTGGTTGGAGTTCTCATCACATATCACATGGACAGATGGAGAGATTCACTGCTGCTGCTGCTGATGGTCCCATATGGTCTGCTTATAAATACCAATAGGATGGTTCCACTTTGAAGACCGTGAAGATGGCTTCAGACTGTATTGATTTCATAGGTTTTGCTATGATTGCTGATGATTGCAATTGCGAGTTTTTTCCTCAATCAGGCAATCATTTTTAACCTTAACAAATGGACTTCATGTTCATCCTCGTGTTGACATTTAAAAACATTCCCTGTTATACAAATGCAAATTTGACCATATAGCATACAGTTATACAAGTTTTAATTTGTTAAGTATGGGCTGCGTTTCGAGTCTGGTCTGTCTCAGAATGTTTTTCCTTGCCACAATAAGGACAATTTGATGAAGCTATACATTTATCATTATTTTTAATGTATATTTATTATACATTATTTCTGCATTTCTGTTCGCTATACACAATAAAACGTAATTGAATTAAAACAAACATCAACATGACAACAGGGACTTGACGGAATTGTTTTCCAATTCAAGCACTGACGTTACCGTACACACCTAGTGTTACCCAATGTTTGTGTCAAGTTGTACAAACATCAGATTTTCAATAACTCGTGATCTAATAGCATGCAAGCTGAAATTTAAAGCAAGTTAGTAAGTACTTTAGACCTACATGTCATTTCAGAGAAGGCTGTTTAAAGGACCCACAGACACCCTGTAAAACACACAGTATCTCAAACTGCTAGTTATCAAATGCGCATGCAAAGGTGATGAAGAGAAAAATGTTCAAAGTACCACTGACTCCTTGACAGTTGCCACTGTTCACTTCTGTCTCGAAGTCAGGGTTCATTTCTACAATGAAGAGAAACAGTGAGCTTTTTACCCAGCATAAAACCTGAGATTTTACCTGGCATAGAGCTGAGATTTCCCAGGGTGATCCTGAGATTTTGCACAGCATAAACCTGAATTTTTAACCAGTGTACATGTTGAGATTTTGCGCAGTCAACCTCGGATTTTAGCCAGGATTATTCCTAGATTTTTGATATTTTAACCATCAATTGCCCACGATTTTGCCCAGCATTAGCCTGACATTTTGCCCGTGCATGAGGTTTTACCATGTGTACGCCTGATATTTTATGCAGCCTGAGCTCTTGTTTTTAACCAACCGTATTCCCTATTGTCGGATGTCACCTCACATCTGCCATGTGTTATTGATAGAAAATTTACTGCTGTTTACTGCACTGCTATTTTGCAACTTCTCTACAAACAAACAGAATAAAATGTCACAAATGTGAGTGTATCCTGCAAAAAAAGACATCCATCCATCCATCCATCCATCGACTTTATTGCTTATCCTGTGTAGGGAGCCTGGAGCCCATCCTTAAAGCAAAAGTCAAGGTAAACTACTACTACTACAACCTACTGTAGGGCATAAGCACACACTTACACATCCAATTACATGCTATGGGAAACTTGGAAACGCCAGTCAACCTAGACCACATGTCTTTAGAATGTGGGAGGAACCTGGAGGACCCAGAGAAAATCCACTGTTAGAACATGCAAACTCAACTCACACAGTCTCGACTTGGGCTGGATCCAAAGCCCCAACCATGGAGGTTCAAGGCGACAGCACTAACCACTAAGAGACCCTTCCACCTCGCAACAAGACAGCATAAAACTGAATTTTAGAGTTAGAACACGAAGAAGCGAAGACTGCTCAACCAATTCCAACATATAGAATTGCACCAACTGCTTCCCACATCGCTCTAAAGCACTCCTCATGGGTGTGTACACCACCCGCCCTCCTGACACTGGATATAATACACGCGTTATAACTGAATTATGATGAGCTTCAGCAAAACTCTATACCATTCTTTGTGAGTCATTTTACACGCTTTTGATTTTTATGTTCTGCTCATAGGTTTTGTTTCCTTTTAATTATTTGAGTGTCTAGATTTAAACGTACACTCACTTTTTTTGTTGTTGTTGTTTAGACTTCTTAAATCTCATTACTATTAATATATACATGCATTCAAGTCAAAGCGGGACTTCTGATTATTTCTCTATACTATCCCCTGCTATACTACTGCACTTATCCCAGTGTTGCACTAGCGCTCGGATACCATCAGGGTCGAAGGTTCTCTTATGATTAGACTGCTTGCTTCATGTCTGAAACCCTGGCCTCCCAGGAACTCTAGTGGTCCAAACATGTACAAATGGCTTGGAGCGAGGGCAGGACCGTACGGGGGATGAGGCAATAACTCCAAGCTGAATTCCTGTAATGTGCAAGTGGTGTTGGTGAATGGTTGTGTGTACAGTTCACACAGACAGGTGCGTCTCTTCCGCAGGTTGGCAACAAGTTACTGTTGATTTTCATCAGGACCAGACGTTCCACTTGCTGAATGTTCGAGCCACCTTGTGGCCGGGATCGTCTTTCATGGATTCACGGATCATCAAATGTTTTACTGCGGCTGAGTAGCTCATCAAAGTACTGTGTGTGAAGTGACTGTCAATCAGTTTTATGCTTTCATTCACATGGAATTTCACCACAGGTCCCGGTTTAACTTGAACTCCCCTCGTACACATGCGGCTGCTCTAAAAATGGGACTTTGCTCTTTAAGGTTTTCCTTCCTAACGGGTTTTAGGACCGTTATTAGGTGCAGCTATGGTATCTTGACTCTAAGCAGAGTCCTTCTGTTACATCACTAGTCATACTATACATCGACTGGTCAGAGCTCAGAAGATGACAGTAAGGTTTTGAATATCCTTTTCTAATGCTTTCATGCGATTTTTCTCAGCATGGTTGTTCTCATTCACCTACACTCACAGAAAAAAGGGTAGTAAACTGTACTTTTCTATATACATACAGTATAATGTCAATGGGGCGGTACACATAAGGGTGCTATTGCTATACTTTTAATATCCGTCTTTACTAAAAAGTATCTTTAACTAACCTGGGTATGTTGAAATAGTGTATTTACACTAAGCTATGTAATTGGCTTAAGCACCACTGATTATATAAATCACACCGTATCAAAAAGCAAATTAATGTCAGGGGAGGAAAAAAGCACTCTGTCTTACCAGGGCTGCATTTTGATGGGTCTTGAAAGTAAGAATTATCTTTAAGGAAGAAATAAAAACAGCTGTAACAAAGAATGATAATAGTAGTAGTAATAATAATAATAATAATAATAATAATAATAATAAGGATGCACAATACCAATAAATATCTTGCTTTTAGAGGGAACACAAAGAGCTTTCCTTGTCTCACTAACAAAAATGGTTAAACAACCAAATGCCAGCATGGTTACATGGCACGGCTCTACCCACTTTTACCAGTTAGCTGCGGCCAGTAAACCTTCTTAAGAAGGCTTTTTTTTTTTTTTTTTCATTTAAAAAAAATAATCACTCACTCACTCATCGTCTAAACCGCCTGGAGCCTATCCCAGGAGACTTAGGGCACGAGGGGTGGGGGAACACCCTGTACAGGGTGCTGATCCATCCCAAGGCGCACACACACACGCACACACACACACACACACACACACACACACACTACAGGCAATTTGGGAACACCAGTTAGAGTAATCTGCATGTCTATGGGACTGTAGGAGGAAACCGGAGTACCCGGAGGAAACCCACCAAGCGCGAGGAGAACATGCAAACTCCATGCAGGCAGGAATGAAACCCGGATCATGGAAGATGCAAAGCGACAGTGCTACACTCACTACACCACCGTGCCGCCTTTTTAGAAAGCATTTTATTTTAAAAAATACTCACTCACTCATCGTCTATACCAGTTTATCCTGTATAGAGGGTCTGGAGCCTATCCTAGAACACTTAGGTGGGGAACACCCTGAACTCGATCACACATTCCGGGCAATTGTCTTCGGAGTGTCGGAGGAAACCGGAGTACCAGGAGGAAACTCACCGAGCATGGGGGAGAACATGCAAACTCCATGCAGAGGAGGTGCAAGTGCTTACCACTAACACCACAGTGTCACCTTAAACATATAGCCGCCTTGACATATGAAGAACATTTCCCATCCCTTGTGAAAGTCTGATTATTAATCTTAATTTTTTATTTTTTTTTTTCAAAAAGAGTGCAACAGCCAGGGTTAATAGATTGTTAGAAATGCACTAGGTGATTAAAAAAAAAGTGGAAATGAGACAGGTGAACCCGGGTTTGAGAAGGAGTGAGAAGGTTGCGTGTATTGTGTGTGTGTGTGTGTGTGTGTGTACCTGACGGATCGGCTTTAACGATGGCTTCAGGGGAGATGCAGACCGCGCGGTCGTACACCGGCAGCTCGTCGCACGCGAGGCTCTCGGGCCACGAGTGGTTGTACTTCTTGAGCACGGGCTCGCAGCCCGACTTGGCGCGCTCGCACACGGACTTGCACGGCTTGATGGGGTCGCGCTGGAAGCTGATGGTGCAGATGGGCGCGTACATGGCGCACAGGAAGAAGAGCAGGTCCGCGCTGCAGCCGGTCTCCAGCAGCGCCTCGTACTGCTCGATGGCGAGCACGGCGTTCGCCTGCGTGCTGTGGTGCAGGTGGTTGGGCATCTTGGTCATGTTCCACGGCATGGGGCTGCACAGCGGGATGCGCACCGCCTCGCACGAGCCGGCCAGGGCCGCTCCGCCGGGGCACCGCGCCAGCAGCACGCACGCCACCGCCGCCACCGCGCACACCAGCTCGGGCACGCACACGCGCCACATCTTCCTCGGGCGATCTGATCTCTTCGCAGAGGCTCGCGCTCTCACTCAGCTCCAGAAAAGTTGGCGTCTGGCGTCAGCCGAGGGTCTGCATGGTCCCCCTGTAAAAGCAAACTTGTTAACGGAGAGATACAAGAATCAAAGCTCTCCAGAAAGAGGCGCCGGTGCTCAAGTCGACTGTTGCGTTTCCGCGGACGGAGTGCCTGGTGTGTGTGTGTCTGTGCGTGCGTGCGTGCGTGCGCGCGCGCTGCGCTCTACCACAGGCCCGCGCGTTAAGAACGCGCCGTGCACGAGTGCGCACGCAGGTGTAGTCTCCGAGTGACGTCACTGGGCAGGACCCGGGGAGTTCGAACAAGGAGTTCTCCACTCCTTCTCCTTCTCCTTCCCCTCCCCTCTCAACTTAACTCAACTCAACTCAAATCCAGCATGACATCACATCAGTATTAATCCAGGATCTCTCTCTCTCTCTCTCTCTCTCTCTCTCTCTCTCTCTCTCTCTCTCCAGAATATGGCATTACAATATCACCACAGCAAGGCCAAGATCAATATGAGATACTAAATCAGAATTGAGATTTTTATGAGAAATTTGGAAACGCCAATCAACCTAGACCGCATGTCTATAGAATGTGGGAGGAAACTGAAGTACCCAGAGAAAATCCACTGTTAGAACGTAAATGTTTTGAACACTGTCGCCTCCAGGCTTCATTAGGCTCTGTGTGTATTACTAAAGTTCTCAAAGTACTTTCCTCACTACTTGGGTTAATCTCTCTCCAAATACAGTATAAACAAAACAACACAAAACAAAACCTTTTCCAACAGTATTTGCCTGGAACTTAATTAGTGACCTAGTAATCCAGTCTAAGGATCTATACAGTAATGGAAACGTAAGCGCTTTTGTAAGTCGCTCTGGATAAGAACATCTGCCGAATGCCTAAATGTAAATGTGTGCGTGGAGTTTGCATGTTCTCTCTGTGTTTGGTGGGTTTCCTCCGGGCACTCCGGTTTTCCTTCCACCGGAAAGTAAAAAGATAAACTTGGAAATGCCGTTTCTGTCGATTTTCATTTATTAATGAATTCCTTTATGTATTCATTGTAAATGTTTTGTAGAAGTAGAGAAGGAGACAGATGTTAGCTGAATATAACACTAATCTTATACAAAACCTGTCCAAATACATGCAGATTTGGCAGATTTGTGCAAATTTCCAAATTGCACGTAGTGTGTGCATGAGCATGTGAGTGTGTGTGTGTGTGTGTGTGTGTGTGTGTGTGTGTGTGCCTCACAGTCTCCTGGGATAGGCTCCAGGCCTCCGTGACCCTGTATACAGGATAAAGCATTATAGACGATGAGTGAGCCAATTAAACAAACTTGGGTCCCTTGATTCAGCTAATATAAGCCATTTATTTTGGCTAAGGTCAGAATTCTGATTCAGTTAAAACAAGCCACCTTAGTCAGCTAAATGGAGCCACATCATTCAGCTCATTGAGCAATTTGATTCAGTTAAGATTAGCCATTTGATTCAGCTCAACTGAGCCATTAGATCCAGCTGTGCTGAAGCATTTAATTCGGCTAACATGAACCATTTGTTTCGGCTAAGTTTAGCATTTAATTCAGGTAAGTCGAGAAATGTGATTCGGATAAGATTAGCCATTTGATTCTGTTCATTTGAGCCTTTTCACTCAGTTAAGACGGGCAACTCCAAGAACTTACTGACTTTAAGCAGGTTTTGTTTTAGATTCGTGTTAAATTCAGCTAACATCTGTCTCCTTCTCTACTTTTACAAAACATTCACAATGAATAAATAAATAAATAAATTAATAAATGAAAGTCGACAGAAAGGGCATTTCCAAGTTTATCTTTTACTTTTTACCTTTATTAACTCACTACTGAGGGACTGCAGAGAGAAAACAGAAAAAAAAAGCCCAAACTTCTCTCCCAGGTATGGAGTGTGACAGCCCTGCCCTGTAGGGGACCTCATAGTGCAATTAGGATACTTCAAATTCCTAAAACACTTTTAAGGTCAGATACCAACCCCTAAAAGCTTACCCCTTCAACACACATACACAAACACACGCCTTGTTTATGTACATCAGAATGAAACTCAAGCTGTTATAAGTATACATACATTATAATATACAAGCTGCTTTGTACAACAATATTCTTTTAAAATGCATTTGAATGTGTTCATGATGAAAAAGGTCATTAAATGTGCAAAAAAAATTTTTTTATATATAACCAAAATTAATGTTTTATGCAACTGTTAGACATTTTATAGAGAAAACAGAAACAACACTAAATTGAAGTCAAAACTACTTAACAGTCTGTCAAAACCACATTTTAAGACCCATGAATGAGTGTGTGAAAGAAGAAGTACTTAATCTTCCTTGAATTTTTTTTTTTTCTCTAAAAACAGGCTACATGATTCAGGAAGGAAACATTTAAAATTAGAAATCTGTAATTTTATGTATTATTAGAGTAACATTATTGATGGAACATATTTAAAAATTGACAACTGAAAACAAAAACACTGTTCTGCAGAGACCTGAGCTTACTCTCGTGTTAAACCTGTCCTATAGTGACCTGTGGCAGAAGACAAAAATACTACTGATGCCACATTTTATTCACTTTCAAAGTCAAAAGCTGTCTGGACAAAACTTTATTTATCATGAAACAGTGAGTTAACAATCAAAAGGACAGACTCTGTATTGGCAGGACAGAGCTGCCTCTGTAGCCTTCAGAAGAATATGCTGATGTTGTTAACAACTTTGCATTCCTTACACATTTACGCACACTTTTTTGACTCACTTTATAAAGCGGAAAAGATTTACATGAACTAATGGAGTGGATTCTCTGTTAGCGATTGTTCAGACAGAAATGAAAAGTTTTTCGGTTTTGAATGAACCCAGAATTAGTTTGAAGATTACAAAGACAATTTATGATGTAAGAAATGGAAGCTTATAGCATCATAGTAACTACATGGGCGGAACAGTGGCTTAGTGGTTCACACTGTTACTTTGCACCTCCAGGGGCTGGGTTTGATTCCTGGCCAGGTTTTGAGTGGAACTTATTTAGTAACCCAGTGTAACGGTCTATCCAATGATGTTAACTTGAGCACTTTTTTAATGTAAATGTGTGCATGGAGTTTGCATGTTCTCCCTGTGCTTGGTGGGTTTCCTCCAGGTATACCAGTTTCCTCCGACAGTCCAAAGACATGCAGATTAGGCTATACTGCCCATAGTGTGTGTATGTGTGTGTGTGCCCTGCGATAGATTGCCACCCCATCCAGGGTGTACCCTAAGCTTCTTGGGATATGCTCCTGCCCCCCTGCGACCCTGTATACAGGATTAAGCAATATAGACGATGAGTGAAGGAATGAGAGTAACTGCATGCTCAAGTCAAGTGCAAGTTGCAAACGTTTAGGATAAATTATAAGCCAGCACAACTGACTTCTCAAATCTGATTGGTGTCAATTGATCTTTATTATTATTATTATTGATTTTTTTTTTTCAGACAGAAACATGACAGGTGTATATTAATGTACTAGTTCTAAAAAATGATTGTTTCTGGCAGTATGGCAGATGCTGCACAAGAACTAAGACTAATACAATCATTTTTAAAAAGGCACAAACCATATAATCATTAATGTAGTGAAGCTTTTTGTCAACAGATGTTCATATGACATTAATGGAAGAAGTCTATAGTGTCACCGCATGGTAAAATTAATTTTCTGATGAGGTTCAAGCTCCAATTTTATCATAAAAAATTAAAATCACTTGTTTCGCGGACTTTTCAGAACATGACATTTATCTCTAAACAGTTCAAATGTGTAATACTCTCTTATTCACATCGCGTTACAGGGATGCAGGAGGCAAGGAGCCTCTCCCAGGGAAATCTGGACATACATCCTGAACAGGGTGCCAGTCCATCGTGCATTTTTGAAATGCCAATTAAAATAATCTGCATGTCCTTGGGGTTTAAACAAGCCAATTAGATTTTTCCCCCTCTTGTGACCTCATATAAGAAGCTGCACCAATTACAGTCAATTAGCGCAGGAGGTGTTTTAACAAGGTGTTAACCGTTCACATCTGTCAGGAGGTGCTGAAGGGATTTGGCCTAATGAATGCAGGTGTAAACAGAGAACACGCAGACTGGCTAGCGCAAAAATGATCGAATTAAGATAAAGCCAGACTGAGGTGGGGAAAAAAGGAGGATGAGTAATGTTTGTACCTCAGAGTTCATTCCAGTGTCTCTGAAATCAGCTCCGCTTTAAAACATAAAATGAACTAGAATTAATATAAAATAACAAATAATTTTAATAGCCAAGAAACATTTATCTTTTTACTGTATCTGGTTTTAAGTGGGTCAAAAGTTTAGACACTCGTATTCATTGGCATTGCCCTTTAAGTTCATTAAACCATAAGAACCCAAGCGTGTCGCAAACGCTTTATTCAGCTTTATCCTTGACGTGAACTCAAGTGACATCTAATGAACATCCTGGTGCAGTCATGTGACAACCAGTGAATTTGTGAACCCATGACATCATTTCCAAAATGATAGTGTGCCTGGGTAGCACATGTGACATAACTAGATAGATCGATAGATTTGTTGGTGATATGAAGTTAGTTTTATCCTATTTAACCTAATTCTACATCTCTAAAAATCATTTATTGAACAAACTGCTATAAAACAAATAAAGAAAATACTACAGTGACATATCATGTAGACCTTTTAACCCTAAAATTGTCAGGGAAAATGTCTTTCAGAATGAGGTCCGTTTGGTCAGTGCTTCTCCATAGTTTCCCTTAAAGGCTGGGCTTAACTTCAAAATCGAAATGACTTGGAGTGGCCTGTCACAAGCTTCTCCCAACATAGAGAAGAACATCAGAATGTTCGCCCAAAAATTTTTGCAAGAATGTTTCACCAGGAGCGTTCAGCTTCAGAGCAGCTTCCCCTTGACAATCAGCCTAGTGTGAATATTCAGGATCCTTAAACTCACTCATATCAGTTTTGCTTAGAGACCTTTCCTTGCATGGTTGAATACGTTCATCTAAATAAGAGGATTTATCCGCGTAAAATTATTTTTATAAACAAAAACAACAACAACAA
>JAAGKR010008133.1:12087-32855 GCA_011419295.1 Clarias macrocephalus | reverse complement strand
ATAAACGCTAAAGTGGTGACTGAAGATGGATAAAAGAATGTATTTTGAAAGAGTGTGATAACAATCAGATCCTACACCACATGAAATAAACCATACACATGAATCACTGGCACCATAATGAGGACTACTTAAAGGAATGTTTTAAACCAACCCTCAGTATCCAGAGCTAGGCTTGGGTTCTTATAAAAAGAATGAAAAAAAGCTCCTAACTTATACTGTACCTTTGTTGTTTTATCAGATTTACAGTATAACATTACTTTAACTCACTTCACTATCCACAAACAATCGGCCTCATTTATGAAATCTTGGTACAAATAGATTATATTGTTTGCAGGAGAAAGAAATGTGGTATCCATGGAAATCCAGTTAGTCCACTAAAACTTCATATTGTGACATATTGTGAGAGTTTTTGTATAAATTTGCATTAATGGATCATAATGCATACTTATCAGGGCAGCGTGGTGGTGTAGTGGTTAGCACGGTGGCCTCAAACCTCCAGGGTTGAAGGTCTCATTCCAGCTTCAGATACAGTATGTGGATGATGCACTATTCTCCCTGTACCGGGTGTACCCCTTGTAGTGCCCTGAAACCTCTGAAATAGGCTTCAGGCTTCCCACAAGCCTAGATTGTCTAGATAGTAGAGAGATTCTTTATTGGTATAGAGAATAAGTGGGTGAGCATACTTAGCATACTGTAAGTGACTTCAATTATATATTCTGTAGAAAGCCACCTGCGTCTGTTGTAGTCGACCTACTGCATTGGCTGAGCTGCATTATAGGAAGATAATACAATAGTGTGTTATTTTTTACTATGTACTCAGTCTCAACTATAGTTATAGACTATAAATGTTTGACATTTATCAGCAGACACATAAATCTTTGACACATCACATTTCTAACAGATTGATAAATGAGACCCACTGCTGTTGGTTTTTAATCAGTTTATGCTTCATGTTCCAAATGACCGATGTGCTGGAAGGTAATTTCACCACTCCTACTGTAGGCCATTATTCAAACACGGCCAATCATTATTGACCTGAGGTTCAAACTTATAAAAAGTTGATTTTCTGAGAGTAGTATAATGTTCCGTCTGGCTGGAAGGGGGTTGTCCTGGAAGACTGGAGCCGTGCCCCCTGTGTGTGGCTCGGGATGATGTATGGCTCACCGCCTGCATGGCTGCAGCACCACATCAAAGAACAATGAAGTGTTTATATGAGCTGATTTGGGCTTTGTTAATGTCAGGCCCTTCACAGTCACAGAATGACCACATGGGACTCCTCTGGAAGCTACCTCACACACATATACCTACAAACTCATTTGAGGCAAATATTCACAATCAGACTTCTCTGACATCCTAACTTAACATCTAATTCTTGAAATCCATGTGGCCATGTGTTGCTCCGAAAGGTCAAAATGAGTCGTTGTTTAAAGGGTTAAGTTATTTCTTCTGATTCTGGAAGTAGCCTTGTTGATATAAAACAGAGCCCCATTACGTACTAATGGTGTAATTGGTGACAAGGGACATTTTTGTGCATTTAGAAGCCTGGATTCCACATTAGCCTTCAAGTGGATATGAAGTGTTGCAGAATGCACTCAGCTGAGATAAAATCAGTATTCATGCACGACTCCATGTTTGGTTTGTGGAGCCTAAAAATCATATCTCACAATGCAAAGTCCTTAAGACTGTCTTAATGCTTCTGTGGGATATCATTATGTGGAGTTATTGCTGGAAAATGGAGTTCGATTTCAAACTCAGGTTCATCCTAATCTAAGAATTAGTGCCAGTAATAATTATCAGCCACTTCTTTGTGGGTGATCTCCATGGCTGCTATGAGCTTGGACCTCTGGAGGTTAACAGCTACACGCCATTAGTTGCAGCACTCTGGAACATGGCCATCTCAGCTACGGATCATTGTGTTTCTATCCCAGCCACAAAAACAGGCAGACTGGTGGGAGGAGGGGGTGAACATGTGTGTGAGTGAGTGAGTGAGTGAGTGTGTGTTTTCTAGCCAAGGTGAGAAAAAAAGCGTTGACCAAGATACATAAAGTTCAAGAACAGAGAGCAAGTACTTGGGGGCAAGTTGGTATCTTTGGTGAACAGGGTTGCAGTCTCCTCAATGTCAGAAAATCTAACTTTTGTGTGATAATGGCACAACAAGATTTTCAAACCATCTCCTGTATAAATAGGTTCATAGGAAAACCTACTGTATTTAACCTTGTCTTACGTAATTGTGGTTGGCCATTTATGTCTATTGTAAGGCTTATTTCTAGTAAAAGTTGGTAGTTTTATTTAAATTTCCAACAAAATGGCCAAAATATCTATGGTTAAATACTATATAATGACTATTAGAAGGGAAACTAGCCAGAAAGAATAGAATGAGAGGGGTACTATTGATGGTTCATCTAAAAGATATTTACTGTAAAGCATGATATAGTTACTAGACTGAAACTTTTTTCAAGTAATTAGCGAGTTTACTTTGAAGTGGTTTGTCAGAACTTTATTCCTTGGCCAGAATTAGCAATAAAACTGTCCGACTAGTGGTATGGTGGCTTAGTGGTTAGCGTGGTTGCCTTGCACCTTTGGGGTTGTGGGTTTTAATCTCGCCCTTGCCTTTGTGCATGGAGTTTACGTGATCTCCACATGCTTGGTGGGTTTCCTTCAGGTTTTCTCATGCAGTTAAGTGAGCTGATTGGTGTTTCCAAATTGCCTGTTGTGTTTGTGCTTATGCCCTGCAATGGTTGGCGCCCCATCTCGCCATCTCGTTTTGCCCTAAGTTCCCTGCAACCCTACACTATATAAGTCCTACAGAAAATGGAGGGAATTATCCAATTTGTTTGCTTATGATTTATGCGCTTCATTCCATTTTGTTTAGCATGAAATAGATAAGTACATAAAACAATGCAAGAAACAGTTTAAGTGATTTAAACCTCACCGAGGCAGTGGGTAGGGCACAAGTTTAGATCCTGGACTACTGATCGGTTCGAACTCCATTACCACCAAGCCACTGTTGAGCCCTTTGAACAAGTCTCTTAACCCGCAACTGCTCATATGTGTAATGCGATAAAATGTCACTCTGGATAAAAGTGCGTGTGTGTTAAATGGCGTAAAATGTACACGAAGCAAATTCCATAAAGACATGAATGAGCGAGTTTTGTGTGGAAGAACTTGACTGAAGTCCTGACCTCAAACCGATAGGACACCTTCGGGATGAATTTTTGTGAGCCAGGAAAATTTGATGACCCACTTGAAAAGTCTTGGTGCAGTCAGCCATGGGGTTACAGGGACAGGTTACACATTACACCAAATCTCAGAGAACATTCAGGTTCACTTTATGAATGGCTGCACATCTGCTTATCGGTGACTGTAGATTAATACTACTTCACACTTTCTTTTAGTCGAAAGAAGAATGTTATTAGATTCCAGTGCATTAAAGCGGGACGATATTGGCATATTGAAACACTTTTCAGTGACTGAGTGGCATTAGACTGTATGCCAGTTCTTTATCCATTACAGTGAGGGGGACAAGTCAAACACATTATGCTGATTGAGCACTGGGGAGTGCACATGACATTTCTAAACACATTACGGTGGAAAGGAGATGGCAGGCTTAAACACTCTATGTTAATGGAGAGGGAAAAGGGGCAAGCAAGGTCAGGACAGGCTCTGCTTTACCTCAGCGCCAGTCATCCAGTTAGCAGTGCCTTCCTAAAACTCTTCCATACTAGCTGAATTTTTGTCATGGGCTCGCCTTGCACAAACAAACAAGTTCATGCACAGTTGAACATGTGTCTTTTGGCTGTTTTTATTAACTGTCAGGAGGAAAGATAAGCTTTTTTATTGAGCTGTGAATGTGTGAGCGACTCATTTGATATAGAATTTAATTTAGACTACTGAATGATTTATTCCACGGTACGTATTCTACTCATTTATAAAGAATAATGAACACTCTTTGTATTCACCATGAACCTATTCAGCCTGGGGGAGTTTAACTCTAACACATTTTAATAATGCAGTTCTTCATTTATATCTACAGTATGATCGCTACGTACCCCAAACCTTTTACCCAGAATTTAGCCCTCAGCTTTTTCAGTAAAACTAATATGAAGGGTATATTTTTTAACAGAACAAAAACCTTTTTTTTTTTCTTTTTTTTTTTTGTGCCTGCCAACAGTTCCTGGGCGTTTAAAACAGGTTAAAACAACACAAGCTAAAAAGAACTGGCAATAGGCTTTGTTAAGCATGCTCGCTCTTATGGTTGCACTTGAGAAAATCTTTTCTTTTCAATTAGCCAGGTTGACTTTGCATGGTTAATTAACTCCTCAGCCTGACAGGTTGTCGGACTTCTCCAAGCCTCTTATGAAGGGCTTAGGGGCTGCGGGCCAGGCCGAGGCGGATTGGGTGCAGCTGGGGTTGGATTAGTTGGAGGGCTCAGGGCCTGGAGCTGGTTTTTTGGTGGGGCTTCCAGAGTGTTTGGCCTGGGCAGCCTGAGCTAATCCTTCACCCTCTGACCCACCTCCCAGTGAGACCAGAGAGCTTCAGACCTCCGACAAGGCAAGGCTGAGCTTACAAGTGGCTGAAGAGATATAATGTGTGCGGCTCTTCCTGTGTGTGTGTGTGTGTTCTGTCTCTAACCAATCATTTTACAACAGCAGTTTTCTTTTCTTTTCTTTTCTTCTTCTTTCTTCACTTTTGTTCTATGGTATTTGTGATCCTCCCCAACTCGTCTCATCTTTGACAGTCACCATAGAGAGGAGATGTTGACTCAGGGCGGTTCCCTATATACACTATATTAGACAGGCAGGTGTGCTGAACAGTCCTAAAGCTAGCACTGTATTAACATATAACATGTTTTATTAGATGTGGTGAATGCTGTATAGATTAAGGGCAGGTCTGGTGCTTGGATTGTGACTGGTGAGACATTTTTTCTTGACAGATGTTGTTTTAATGTAATCCTGCCATGTACAAATCTGAAGCTGTGCTAATCCGAACGGAATTACCTGAAGTAGGAAAACTTGTCCTCAACGCAACAAGAGTTTACAATGAACAGATTTGTTTTGGGTTCCTAAAGCCTATTTAAGGAATTACGAGAAAACACGGAATTCCACCGCCATGTTTTTTTTCTTTTTTTTCCCAAAACAGACTTTTCAAGTTGAAACTCGATCATCTCGTGTCAACTTATGAAAAGAGGTTCTAGAGGGGGGGAAAAAAGTTGTAAATCTGTCTTAAAGGACTTTTTGGTATTGTGGCTTTTGTTTTGAGATTATTATCAATAAGGAGTTATCAATAATTATAAATACTTATTAATAATCGGTTTCTACTCTCTTTCTCTCGCTCTAATATATTTTCTGAAATATAGCATATAGCAGCAAAAAAAAAAAAAAAACACAGGAAAAGTTTACTTTAAAATCCCCCAAAACAGCACTGAGAACTGCATTACTCCACCCAGAAACAGAATGAAATCAAAAGGTCTAATCCAAAACATAAGTCATCAAGGCCAAGGCCAAACAAGAAAACTGTAGTATCTTGGGTAATTTATCATACTACCAACACTGGTGCACAGAGACAAACATGGAGGGGCATGTCCTTTTGTCAGCAGTATCTCTAATGAGGACATGCTGGTTGAGTGTGTCGCCCTAGGTTGCTGCTGTCATCAGAGACACAGTTATACATGACATACCTCCTGCTCTCTCTCTCTCTCTCTCTCTCTCTCTCTCTCTCTCTCGCTTTCTGTCTCTTTTTCAAAAAAAAAAAAAAACAAACAAAAAAAATGCCCGGATGCTGCTTTGTGAACAAACTAGATGAGCTGATGAAGTGAAGCGGATGTCAAAAGCATATGTGTTTTTGTAATATTCAGGCAAAGGAGACAAGAGAAGTGTGGAATGCACTTTGTTGGTTGTGGTTACGGCTCGTCTGTCTCAGGGTTCACTCGCGCAGGTGATTGATGTGGCTTTCTTGCCCCGAGCACCTCCATTGCAGCATCTTATTTTACAATCAGCAAGAACTCACATCAAAGTGGTGTCCCTCATGCAAAATGCCAGCTGAAGACATCTTATCTTGGAGAATGTTAACTATAAAGCACTAAAGGCTCCATGTTATTGTCTCATAGTATTTTTTTGTGTGTGTATTTAATGTATGTATACTGTATAAACATACTTATGCTTTTCTATATACAGTAACAGTATAATTTCCTGTTTCATTACTTTATCCATTCTATAGCTCCTGCACACCTTTACTGCATTGCCCTGCTCCATAATAAAATATTATTATTACTTCTTTTTTCTAAGAAACCTGAGAAAGGAATTAATTCATTGACTTGTTTATTTATTTGTTTGTTTGTTTATTTATTTATTTACTAGGACATCCCATTAAAGTCAAGCATCTCTTTCACAAGCATTTACAAAATAAAAACATTATACATGTTTTTAATTCATTTATGAAAATGCATAGTGCAGTGTTTATTATGCATCATGAATTATTTACATTATGCATTATGTATTACAAAGTCGGTTTCTATGGTTGTTAGTACCTGCAGTATATTTGACTTGATTACTTGATGCCTTTCTAAGAGCTCACGGTTGCAATTTATAAATTATACATTTTATAATAAGTTTCTATGACAGTTACAATTATATGAATGTTATTAATTCTGTTACCTTTTATGCTTGCAAATGTATTCCACAAGATTTTAAATGGAGTATTATCTGAGGTCAAGAAAGGTACAAATTTGCAGACAAATCTTGCCTCCTTATACTGTAGTCTCTATAAGCAAAGAAAGACTATTTTTATTAATTTGAAATATGGTGATATGTTTTTCACACTATTAATTATAATAATACTTCTTAATGCACATTAGACAATGCTGTATGTACAGTACTGTATATGTATAACATGCTATACATGTATTTGTTAATAATTATTGAATAATCTTCACAAAAATATAAAAAAAAATCACACAATATTATTTTTAATCTTTTAATATTAATATTTTTAATATTATTATTAAATTTTTTCTATGACTTTAAGTTTTATTGTGTTGGTTTGTGTTGAGTTCTTTGAAAGATTTGTTGAAAACTATCTTTAGTGTTACAAAGGTGGTATATAAATAACTCTATTAAATAACAACTATTGCATAAATGCCTAAATGTAAAAGTGCATAAAATTGAATAAACATGAATTTGCCCTCAAATATTATTTAAAGTTTAGTATCCTAAACCAATTCTCACTGGAAAAAAGTCACCGCTGTGAAATATGTCATGTTAGTGCGTACAGAAATGTCAAAGTCAAGCCAAAAACCAATGCCTACTTTGTGAGTAAAATGCTGCAATTATCATGTGTGCTCTTGCCAGTTGTTGAATGGAGCCCTTCTGTGTTTGGCTAACACAACCGCATAATGGCTCCAAGAGGTCCCAGATGGATGGCACACCACTGAAGAATGAATAAAATATAATTTTTTTTAACACGTCAGCAAACCCACTGTGACACATACCAGCTATAGAGCTACAGAGCACTTCTCCTGTAAAATTACCTCCCACGTTTAATGGGAGGATGGCACAATGTAAATCAAAGTTCACTTCACTCTGGTCATATGGCTCCTTCTCTTGTACAATACCATGTATGAATTTGTTTATTCACCACTGGGTTAACGCTTGTTTTATTTTTTCTAATAAGCTATAATTAGTGAAGTAAGAGCTTAAATTAAATTAGATAATGAGCAAGGATCTACACATTACTGACACCTTCACTACACGACTGAAGTGTTCACTGGAATTCTTTGTTTGAAGCCCTTATTCATAAAACATTAGAAATATATTTTTTATAATCCTAAAATTCTTATAATACAATTAAAATTCTTATTATAATATAATTGAACATTTGGTAGTTTGTAATTTGCAGATTATAATTATTGGATGTAAAATGCTTTATATATATTAATGGTTATATATATATATAGTAAAATGAGATACAAGATAATATTTTTTAAGTAACTGTTCTTAAATGGAATGTATTACCTTTAGTACATTTCATTATTCTACAGTGTGAACCACATGTCAGGTAAGATAGTATCATCTTTAATATCAACGCAGGCAGACAAAAAACAAAATCCATGCCAGGTTCGGGTATTAAATGTGACATTTCCATGAACAATAAGCCAAATAATATGCAAATATAGTACATAAAAATGTTGATACAAAAGCGTACGCATCAAGGACAATATATTTACAGTATGGTGTGTGTGGGGGGGTGGGGTGTATAGATATATAGATTGATTGATTGATTGATTGATTGATTGATTGATTGATTGATTGATTGATTGATTGATTGATTGATTGATTGACAGCATGACTCCATAAGACCTGAGTGGCATTTCTGTGGTATCTGGCACAAGGACAGTGGATCATTTGGGTGCTGTGGGTGGTGGGATGGGGCCTCTGTGCCGCTGAGAAACAAATCTGGATCACATTGGTTTCTCAGGCACATCCCATGGGTGCCTGATCAGACTGAGATATGGGGAGTGTCGAGGTCCTTAAACCTATGCCCATATATAATACCCAACCTCTGAGATATTGCGTGCAGTATCCTACGTGCTAGTCCATTCCTTGGATAAATGGATGTGTTGTAGCAGGAGGGGCTTCCAGCATAAAGCCTATGACAATGACTTGTAGATCGAATGTGGAAACCCCAAGAAAGGGAAAAATTAGTGCATTGTATATATTCCAAGCCACTGTTTTTTTTTTTTTTTTGCTAGCTAGGCACCTCTCCTATCTATCTATATATCTATCTACGTATCTATCTAACCATTATATATTATATAACCATTAATATATATAAGGCATTTTAGGCATCTAGATAGATAGATAGATTCTTTTTTGATCCCAAAGGAAATTCCAATGAATCAACACCTTCTGACCAATCATAAAACAAGCATATTATCTTACTGTATTCTAATAAGTGGTCTGATTATCAGATGTGAAAATTACGCTTACAAATATCATTAAAAATAGCAGAAAATAACATAGCAGGTTTTCCCTCCATGGTAGCCACTTCACTGCTTTAACGAAGAGCAGTGTAGAGTAGACAGTTGGTTTTGCAGAATAATCAAATGAACTAGTTAAGCTGGGTTTGTTTTATTGATCGACTGTGCATTCTATCACTCAAACCTGTCTACCTGATTTGCAACATAGCTGCATGTTTAAAGGCTTGTGTTTGACTAAGTGGTTGACTCTGACGCATGGGCAGCGATGTGGATTAATGCATGCGGAGATTTAATTTGTATACTAAATAAATAAATAAATAAAAAGAAAAAACCTCCATAAGCTTAAAGAGAAGCACATGATAATTTTTTCCACTGCATAATTTTTTTTTTCAGTGAATGCCTCACAGTGTTTGCCGTTGTTCACATGTGTGGGTTTCACTTGTGCTGGACTGGAGATTAACCTCGAAATAATTGGAGCAGATTTTTCCACAATCCCAGAGTTTTCCATTGGTGTAATGTGCAGGTGGGAGGCAGCGCAGCGGTCTGTCACATCAGCGAAAGCACACTGGGAATTTTATAAAGTGTTTTTTTTTTCATGCAGACAGACAGATTCAGAGGTTACATCATGACTGTCTGGGCACCAGGTGGTTTCAATGAGATACTATGAGACAGAGGGTATAACACAGAAGCATGACCCCTATCTTTAATCCCAAAGTCTACATCTATAGCCTAACCCTCTAAGTCCTTGGTGTAGGATTGTGTACACAGAAAGAGATGAGAGCTGATAATATTTCACCTACATGCAAGGAAATAGGTTAGGATAACAAATCAGGTTACATATTTATGCTTTTTCCAGTAGGCCTGGTTTAAATATTGAGATATCTCTTTCCATATAGTCAGTGAGTACAAATGAAAATAGATAACCTATACAGTGTACTTAAAGTGGTTAAAAATGCAGATAATTCCCAGATACGTCCTCACATGTAAGTGAACGTGCCATCCTGTGGTTACAGCTGCATCTCTTCACCGAGGCAAATTAGCTAGTGAGTCACCACAGTGCCACTGCACATTAATGGCTTTCTCTCAGGAAATGTTCAATGTGTACAAATGGCACCGGCAAGCATGGCTTGATATTTTCCACACTGATGTATTTTTCATCGCCATTTTGAAAAGTGCATTATACAATGAAAGATCTCAGTTTGTCCCAGACTTGATCTTACAAACTTACAGTCAAAGTTACTGTTTAGAATGTATAAAGAGTACATCTTTACATGCAATCAGGAGTTAAAGTAATGTACTATTAGTACTTTTGTAATTGCAAAAATTGCAGTGAACAGTTCCTGGTTCACTCTAATAGTCCTTACAACATGAAATAATTGATTACCATATTTAACTTCTGATACATATTTATTTTTGATCACTGTTACTGAGTAAATAATAATAATAATAATAATAATAATAATAATAATAATACATTTAATCAGAGAGCACTGTCAGCAAATTGTGCAAATTCTAAATGAATACACTTTAGTTGCTAAATATTTAGCCATACGCAATAATTTTTGAAACAGTGGAGACATATTACCAACCCCAGTCCGTTTATAAAATATCTAGGGCTGTCAATATTAACGAGTTAAGGCATTTGATTAATCGAGAGATTTGAACAGATTTTAATTTTAAAAAAAGAATTTTTGCAAAAATTAATCATATGACCAAGTTTGACCCCAATGGCTTCCCATAATCATAATGTGGCTGTGTGTGATAATGGCACATTTAAGATGGAAAATAAGATGCCTGAGGAAACATCCTTAGGTGTGCTGAATGGAAAGTTTCATTATAAACGTTTGGATAAAACCAAAGTTCTGGGAGCTATTTTTACAAGCGTACATTAAATTTAAGACACTGAACAAGGCTGTGAAAGTGAGGCAGTTGGCCGAATCTACTATTATTGCACTTACTGGAGACCACTGGACATCAGTAAATAACCATAACTACCTTGGTGTAACAGCACATGTATTCGATGACAAATGGCTACTGCACTCATTCACTCTGGGTGTGTTAAAAACAGAAGAAAGACATTTTGCTGAATCATGTGCTAGCCAGTTGTGCTAGCAAGTTTAAAAAAAAAAGAGTTAATGGACATGGTCACCACTATAGTATCAAACTGGGCTCACAAAATGATTGCTGCTGCAAGGAGTTTACAAATCAAGAGATTTTTATTCACACTGTTCTGATCTTTTGATGTTTTACAGTATAAAATCTTTTATAAACTTTTAATTATAGCAATTTCTTTGCTCAGAATAGTGTCTGAAAGGCATATTTGCTAGATAGAAAGCCATGTAACTAGAAAAATGAATACATTAACATGTCCTTTGTAGCTAGCTGAAGGATCTAGCCATAGATATATGTACGGTATAGTGCTTATGTTGGAAATGTCCCAAAGAGGCCACAGTATTACTTACCATACATACATATAATCTTATCTTATATGTAAACATGTATATAGCTACATTTTATAGCAAACGTTATTTTTGCTATATATTGTAATTAAGGAACTACAAATGTTTATGATGTACCTTAACAAGTAAATAATAAAAAGACAAGAAATATAGATCTGCTTACACATTACATGTGATTCCATGTTTTTTACTGGTTGCATTTTTTGTTTTGTTTTTTCATTTGAGCAGGTCAAAATAGTACATTCAATAACCCCTGTTTATAATCTGCTTCAATGCTTAAACTCTTAACTGTAACTGTTAAATAGCAAGGTCACTTAGAGTTTAGTCTCAGGTGATTTAGAGGCTACATACTGCATCAATGTGCCTGGGAAAATCTCATCCAATCTCGTATGCATATATAGTATCTATGAATCTACCAAGCTAGTGAAACCCCAATAAACCTTATTTATATGCTGTTGATATTCAAGGTTAATGTTCTCTTCAGCAGACCTCATTTGGTTAGTTAACATAATTGTCCAAAAATCTATTGATTATACTGTGTGTGTCAACTATAAAGAATTAATCTGTAACATAATTTCATTGGAAGACTTAATTTCCTCTCTCGCTTACTTTTTGTAAATTATTATTAAAATTGTTACAATTATTTATTATTAAAATTATTATTTTGTAAATGAATAATGACAGTAACAGCACTTTCACTTAGGTCATTGTGTTTTATAGTCTTTTCATCAATGCACAAAATCCATGAATAGTGAACAGGTATCTAGAAATGAAAAGCAGATTTAGTACTGCACTTATACTCTGAGTAGAAGCAGTAAAAGGATTTAACTACAGATACTAAAGTAAAAAAAATAAAAAATTTCGCAACCACAAAAGTGAGTTAAAACTCTCTCTCTCTCTCTCTGGATATTATTTCAGCAGCTAGTTGTAACCTTACTGCTAGCGGACAGTTAAACATTTCAAAAGTCTGTAAATTTTTAATGGTGGTCCATGATGGACTGCCGCATCAGTGTGTCAGTTTTCTGAGCTCTGAAGTGCTCGGTGCTTTATAACACTGATATACAAACCCCCAGAACCTGCAAAGTAAACTCACAGCAGTTTTCTAAGAGTTTCTCAAGATAATAAATTTACCCCAGGCTAGAGCTCGGGTTCTGCACTTCTTTGTTCACATTAAGGGATAAAGAGAGGGAACAAGAGCGCATAGTTGGGAATAAACCTGGAGAATGTCTTCTGAAAATAACGACTAAAAATGGTTGATGAACCAAAGTTAATTCAAATGTACACACATTCTGAACTTCCTCTTCAGAGATGCAATATAACATCGGTTCATACAGTATAATTTGTTGGATCTGTTGATACTGTATACAATCAGAAAATATATCATCACTTTTCTGTGTAATTTTTATGTGCTAAATAAATGACAATATTTTTAATGTCCACATAAATTCAGCCTCAAGACTAATACTACCACCAGGTAAATTAAGGGAAATCGAATGACACTCATTATCAATTAGACACCAGTAAACAGGATCAGGGGCAACCAAGGCTCATTTATGCCTGTGGGGGCCAAAGGCCAGCCCACCCAGTCCATGCTTGACAGTAACTGTATGAGGTGTTTCTGCTAAAATGTTGTTTAGTTTTTGCCAAACATGGTGCTGGGCATTAAGGCCACACAACTCCGCCCTTCCCTCATCTGTCCATAGGACATTGTTCCAGAAGCCTTCTGGTTTGTTCAGATGCAGTTTTGTGAACCCCAGTCATGCTTTAATGTTCTTTTTAGACAGAAGAGGCTTTCTCCTGGCAACTCATCCAAAAAAAACATACTTGTTCAGACATCTTCTAATTGTGCTGTCATGGACTTTAACATTTAACATGCTCCATGAGTCCTGTAGAGTCTGAGCTCTTGTTGTAGCTCTTGTTTCTCTCTCTCTCTGAGGATTGCACAGTCTGACCTTGGGTTGAATGTGCTGGGACGTCCACTTCTGGGAAGATTGGCAAATACCTTGAATGCTTTTCACTTGTGAGTAATCTTTCTCAATGTAGAATGATGAACTCCAAATTGTTTGGAAATGGTTTTATAACCCTTTGCAAGCAAGACCATTGCTTATGCCTTTCTCGATTGGCATTCAGGGCACCTGATTGTCCCTGATCAAGAAACTGCTAAAACTTTCTTTTATAGAGGTCTGCACACTTGCTGATGCTCAGTTAATCAAAGGCTGATGATTAGCAGCACCTGGCTGCAACATACTATATCCTCTTAAATCCTGTGAAAGCAGTAAGGGGGGTACTTAGTACAGCATTGCCTTAACATATTGTTCTTTTTGGCTTGATTTTTGTAAATAACATTTTTTTGTAAGTAAAATTTTTTAAATAAAAAAGCTATATATATATATATTTTTTTTTTACATCTCAAATAAAAGAGGGGCCAGTATTTTTATACATTACTGTATCATTTAAAATCCTACAAATGTGTAGTGTCTGTTTTTGTAACTTCCAGGTTTGGGCTACAGTAATGACGACTATATTAACATGGTGTACCTGCCTCTTTCATGGAAGGTTCAACTAATTCAGAATAGCACCTCACAACATTACCAAAAGAAGAAAGTGAAAGCACAATACTCAACTTGTTGCAAGTTCAATGTTAACTGTGAATTGTCACTCATGACATTTAAAACACTAAATGCTATAAATAGGCAGGCTGACCGCTAGTCCAGTCAAACCTCAGGCAATGGAGTATTTTTCTTACATCACCCATAAATTGTTGAATAATGATGAGAGAGAACATTTGGAATGCTAATTCGACGATCGTTTTAAAAACGCCCTGGGAATTTTTTTTTTTTCCGGTTAATGTTTTCATGATTCATATTAAAGTACTTGTACATAGGCATACTTTATTTGCGATTTAGATGGTTGTTTAATACACTTTAAACTGTAAATGCCATGCTTTGACCATCTGATCTTTGAGATTTTCATTTAAAATGAAGAGAAATTTTGAATAATGATGATGATGATGAGGAGGAGGAGAAGGTTATTTTTGTTGTTGTTGTTGTTGTTATTGTTGCATGTCACCTGCTACTGATCACATAACACCTGAATTATTTAAGTTCTAGTCCGGTATTATTGTTCTCTTTGATCGTTATCACTTCAGCTCATGTTCATAGTCAGTGTTCAAGTCTTCAGTAGCCATAATCACTGCTGTTGTTCTTTTGTTCTGAGGGTTTGTTTCACAGCGGGTAATAAAGAAGAGTCTCATTTGCATCCGCCTGCGCCTTTAGTGCCTGATATTCTCTAAAACTATTAATAATACCAATAACTGATTTGTATTCTAACTCTTTGATCTTAACTTATCTTTGATATAGGTGAAAACATAAGTGAAAACATCTTGATACATCCAAATAAATTGGGTATGTACTTTTTTTTTTTTTAATGGCTAGAATTACACCGCCTGTGGTTTCTTTGTTACAAAGAAAGAGATCGAGTCCTAAATAAATGTATCTTTGTCCTCACTTTTATTGACTCCTGGACTATGTAAAGTGCCTTGGCATTTGGATTGTCTTTCTAAGAGTCCCTGTAAGAACCCTTGCTTTTTTCTTTTCTTTTTTTTTTTTTTACTTAGCAGAGCCTTTCTTAATCTCAAAACAAGACCATAATGCCTTGAATGCCATCATTACCTCCTCCTCCCCAGGGAAACACAGCACTTGATTTGATTAAGTTACATTTTAATTACACCGGCTAAGTGAGGAAGGTAAATCTCGTTGCCTGTCCCTCTGAGCTCCCATTCACCTTGATGGGGAAGGGGGGGGAGGCAGATTTTCTGCTGCCTAAGCTTCCTGATTGGGTTACAGAGAGAGAATAATGAGCGCTTTTCTGTTGTCTCAGACGATCTCGAGTTAAGCTCTTC
Source organism: Clarias macrocephalus (assembly GCA_011419295.1). NCBI lineage: Eukaryota > Metazoa > Chordata > Actinopteri > Siluriformes > Clariidae > Clarias > Clarias macrocephalus. The sequence continues at coordinate 17,521 of JAAGKR010008133.1, read as the reverse complement.
AGCGCGGGCATTCACTGACGACGTTCCGCATTTACATATACATAAGATTTAAAAGAGGACCTTTTGGCATTTGGATTAGTTCAGCCTCCTCAGATAGCCAGGCTACCTTTCCACATCACTAACGCTTCATAGGGAGCTTGATCCGCCAATAAACTCTGCGGCCTTTGATCAGGAGTTTAGAGTCAAAACGTCCATTGTAGTGTTAAGTGCTGAATTTTCCTTTGTTGTTGGAGAGAAATCTGTCTTTCTAGAATGCAGTTCTGTTTTTTTGTTTTCTTAATTCAAGATTGTCGGATCAGATGATACAGAATGCGCCTGTTTATACATTTATTTCACACAGCATTTACAAGTCATTTGGGTCCATTATGGATGCAGTTCGCAGCTGTTGTATGTGTTTATTTGGCTAACTAGCAACCCGAAATGTCAGAATCAAGTAGAAGCAGGTGTGCCGTTGGACATTCAGTCACACGCATGCTGTGCAAAGTGCTTAAAAAATATCTGATCTCCAGAGAACTTATCCTTTACGCATCTCCTACTTCTCCATTTATGTCACATCACCTGCTAGGCAAGTCCTGTCAAGATACTGTCACGTTTACTGAATCACACAGAAGGTTTTTTTTTTTTTCCCTTTCTTTCTTTGCCCTCAAAGTGACTCTCTCGTGAAACTAAAATAAAGCGCTGACTCACTGTCAGAGTAGAGGCATCTGCAGAAAAGACTCCGAGGGAATATGATCGATGGAAACAAATTGCAGACAGACAAATTAATCTGCTCTCGAGGCAATCCATCCTCAGCTGCTGTTTACACTAAAACGGGGTTCTTGTCCCAAAGCTAGAACTGTTTATTCGGTTGATTGCATGTTTATTGCTATGTGAAGGTTTTTTTTTTTGTCCTGATTCATTGTGTAAATATGCCTGGAAGGGGACTTAAGGACTGAGGTGGTGGGTAGATGTGGGGGGGATTATCAAATCTTCATTATGCACAAGGCGAGGGCTTGACCCTCTTTATAAAACAGACATTGACCTCTGACCTGTGTGCCACTGATGAAATGAGAGATCTAGGACACCAGTTTACTGCTGCGTGAAAGGGCAAGTGGAGCGAAGTGAATCTAACACGCCATAAAAGTCTTAGAGACCAGGAAGAGACAAGTGTTGGAGCTTCCAGTAGAGCATGTAAAGCATGTTTTGCAAACGGGTAATTTCACAAATAAGGTGTGATTCCTGCGTTACTGATATTATGTTTGCAAAAATGTATGCAAACGAGAAAAAACCTATGAGTCATACATCATGCACCAACTTACATATGTGCATACTTTAGATATTCAATATAGCTCTAAATATTAAGAACATTTTCATATTTTCTAAAATACTTCAAAATACAAAAATGTACCCTAAAATACAATCATTAATATACAGTGATGGCTACAGAAGGTAATTAGACTTGGACAGGGGAGGCAATGTTTTAATGACATTCTCAAAAAAAATTTTAAATAATCAAGATAATAAGAATAATTGATTGTATTATAATTATAATTGATTTACTATAAAGTCTTTTATTCTTTAAAACCAGCTATATCTGGTTGGGCCTAAACTCCGAAAGACACTCTGGTGACACTCGCTCAATCCATGCCTGTTTGATTGCTTCGTGAGGATTAGGAACAGAAATTTACAACAGAAGTTTGCAATTCACTTGAGAATCCCCGAGCTTTAGGCATTTTTGTGCAGAGGTGGACACCCCGGCTTCAACACATTTGTTCCATCCATTAACCAAACCAGCTGAATCAAATTAGCACATCTCTCCAGCCAAATACTGTAGGCTTGAACTAATTAGTGACATCACCTGTTTTGTGCACAGGGAGAACCATAATATGTGGCATATGGTTGTCTTAATACTTTTGTCCACCACTGAATCCATTTAGCACCTCATGCTTGAAAACGTATTTTTTCTCCCAAAAGTCATTTATTATAGGCTTAGGGAAATATACATTAAAGTCCTGCAACATTCAACACATTCACGCTTAAAAAAAGCGTGAATGTTTATTAGTTTATTGAAATTAATGGGAGGTTGAAAAGTACATTTGTTTATTCATTTTCCTTTAGTTTCAGCTATATATTTAGTTTATGTATAATTATTGAGTAATGAGATTACTTTAAAAGTATGCAAAAAAATGTTCTTATGCAGGTACTGTACTAGTTACAACATTTGCTAATTTTATAGTCTAATAATTCAGTAGTACAATGTAATCTTCACCAGGAAAAAAAAAAGTTTCGGTTTGTAATTATGAACATAAATGTTTTATTAGACACTATGTTGAAAATTTATGAAATAATAAAACCTTAGGATTTACAAGCACTAAAGGACACTCTAATCATGGGGGGGGAAAAAACCCACACACATATAATAAAAAAAAATGTGGTTAATAGTAAATGACCTGGAGGCTGACTGAGTCACTTCTCTAGACAGTTAGAAGGATCTCTGTTAAAGCTATCTGAGCTCATAGCGTGAGCGATAGTGATGTTCTAGCTCTCGGGATGCTGCTTCATCAGTCTCACAACACATCCCGGGCTCGTTCTCAGCGTCTTCTCCTGTGATTAATTTGCCTAGAGTCCAGCTGACGAGAGCAGACACAAGTGCACTCCGGACCCCACTACTGATTTGTCTTACAGGCAGCTATGAACACATCACACATGGCGGTAGTTCAGGACGGTGAATGTAATGCAGTGTGACTCGCGAACACAGAGGCTCTGGCTAAGTTTCTGATATGTTTCAACTAAGAGATGTCCAGCTGTTTGTGTTTGTGATCGGTGGCCTGTTTAGGTATTAATCAGCATTAATGTATAGGCTTTGAGTCATTTTAAACATCCATGGTTGACCATCTCAGGCAGATGGTGGATTTTGTTTTATTCCATAGTGGGAGGTAGCCTTTTAACTAAAAATGATTTCCAAATTAAAATATCAAAAGTACGTTTCGTACTCAATCTCACACATCTTGGTTTATTGGTAAACTTGGCCCATTCCATGCTATAATAACTCCTGGGAAGGCTTTTCACTAGATTATGGAGTATGGCTGAAGGGATTTGTGTTCATTCATCCACAGGAGCATTAGTGAGGTCAGGTGCTGAGGCCTGGGGTGCTTTCGGCATTCCAATACTTCCCAAAGGTGTTCAGTGGAGTTGAGGTCAGGGCTCTGTGCAGGACACTTAAGTTTTTCCACTCCCTCTTTAACACATCATGTCTAGATGCACTTGAGCACTGTCATGCTGGAACAGGTTTGGGCCTCTCACTTCCAGTGAAGGGAAACTCTAATGCTACAGCAGACAAAAACAATCCATATGCACATACTAATATTCAATTCATTCAATTAATTCACTCTCAGTTATGTACTTTAAATGTTGTGGCAAAATATTGTGAAAGACCCACATATGTACAGTTTCAGAAAAAAAAAAGTTTCAGACAAAAGTCAAATGTAATTTTTTAATAATTTAATAATTAAGAATCGTTTGTTATTTTATGCAATGAAATTGCTCGACAACAATCAATATTTAATATGAAGTCAATCATTTGTCAAAAATTGCTCAATCTGGCAATGCATAAACATTCATTTAAAGAAAGAAAAGAAAATCAAAAAGACATCTGCAGTCCTCTGGTGGCACTTGATTGCTTGGCCTGCTTGATTGCTTCGTGAATATCATCTACAGAAACACCCCGACTTCAGAAAATAAAACTCCTGAGACACATTGGTTCCATCCATTAACTAAACCAATTGATTCTAATTAGTACAACTCGTCAGCTAGATAGGCTTAAACTAATTAGTGACATTTCCTATTTTGTGCACAGTAGGACTATAATACAGGCCATATGCTGTCTTAATACTTTTGTAAATACAGGGTGGGTAAAAAGTAACTAGGCATTAAAATTGGTAATAAAGTCCATATTTCGAATACAAATTTATTGAAACAAATTGTACATGTACTTTATTACGGTACATGCTGTAGGAAAATGAAAGCGAATCTCTAAATTTCAACGTACTGTAGGCACCGGTGGCGTCAACAAGTTTCCTCAAAAGGTTGGGATGGGATGCACAGTCTTCTCAAGGAAGTCGTTTGGGAAATTCCTGAGAACCTCCAGTCTGCAAGGCTTTGTCCTGTACACCTCCTCCTTCGCGTAGCCCCATGGGAAACACAAAAAATCACATGGACTTCTTGGAGGTTTCCCATTCATGGGGTCTGTGTCATCCCAGCCAACGTCCTGGAAAATGCCGGTCTAACCATGCACGCACAGTAGCAGAAAAATGGGGCGGTGCTCCATCCTGCATGAAAATAAGGTCGCCAATTCTACAAGCTTTATAGCTATAAATATTGTTAGTATAAATCCTATTATAATATGATACAAATTAGAAATTATACACTAAATAAAAATGGTTAATTTTCACCCATTATACTGTAGTATGTATACAACAGGTATCTGTAGGTCCTATTGCGTTTGTCTTATTATTGAAAGATTCACTCCTTTTATTAAAAATTTTTTGGTGATAATTATTATAGCCTCCTTTTCATTGAACTATAGTATGTCAGGAGTTTAATTTGCAATATTTCGATAAAAGTTTTTGGGATGCAACTTACAGATTACTTTAACTGACGCTTGAAATTATTTGAGTTTATTGTACAGTATTATAAATGACTAATGGAACAAGGATGAGTTTACTTGGAATGAATTGTTAATTTCTAGATCAGCCTAATTCATTATATTTCTCATTCTTTGTTAATTTCACTCTTTCTGCTCATTATCTCTTAGGCATTTTAAATCAGAAACTCCAAAGGTGTCAGTGTAATCCTGGGAAAATTGACTAGATATCATCCTGGTCGATTGTCTTGTCAGTGTCCACACAATTCATCCAGTTCTTAACTATTAATTATTACAGATTCATACAGTACATCAAGAGTTGATTTCCTGGAACTGCCCTTCCACGTAATAGAAATCCAGAAACATTTAAATTAATAAATTAACTAGTCTGTGAACTTTAAAGGTGGTTTTATGAGGAGATGAGTTTCGGTGTTCTTCCTGCTCTCTGACACTCTCACACTTATTAAGCTGGAGTATTTGTCGAGTGAGAAGGCTGTAACGGCAGAGCTCTCATCACTGCGTAAAGAGGATGTGAGCAGAGACGAGTGTGTAGTCTGGTGCCAACCAAATATAACACATCTCTCTTCTCCCTCTTGTCTTTTTTTCCACTTGTCTTTCCTCTCCTTGTTTTTTTTCCCATTACACAGCCCTTATCCTAGTGTGTGTGTGTGTGTGTGTGTGTGTGTGTGTGTGTGTGTGTGTGTGTGTGTGTGTGTGTGTGTGTGTGTTGATACTTGCTGAATCAGTGAGCAGGGTGGACTGACCTGTGGGGGCGATTAGATATTAGGATGACGTCCTACCCGGACAGGAATT
>JAAGKR010008133.1:0-12067 GCA_011419295.1 Clarias macrocephalus | reverse complement strand
GGATTTGCCCCCCCCCCCCCCCCCCCCCCACCAAACAGGAAATGGATAATACAGGACCTTGACCAAGGCGGTCCTGATGATAATGATGTGAATGAGACATCATTCACACGCTAACAACCCACCTCCAGCTGACACACACACACACACACGTATCATGATATTTGGGGTGTATCAGAGTGTGAGGATGTGACGAACGACTAAGAGGATGCTAGAGTGCAGTTTTTTGGAGACCTCATGAGAAGAGCGGAAGGGTGGCTTTCTGGATCTCCTGTGAGGTGTGTGTGTGTGTGTGTGTGTGTGTGTGTGTGTGTGTGTGTGTGTGTGTGTGTGTGTGTGTGTGTGTGTGTGTGTGTGTGTGTGTGTGTGTGGCAGATGGTCTTAAACTATGGCCGCAAACACACACACACACAGCTCTAATGACACACTTCTGACTGACAGACATCTCCCCGGTGACAGCTCCTGTGTGTAACTTCGGCGCTATTTTTGATGCCCTGCCGCTGAAAGGCCCCAAGAATTGACGTTTACGGTGTCCTCTCTCCCTTTATACCCACGCTGCCACGTCATTATTCATTAAGACGTCATTCATTACACAAAGCACCAATACTGGACCAGCCTCCGCAAACAGAGAGACAGGAACACACATCTCGTTCACAGCCGAAAGCCTCGGCTTTGCTTGATCGATGCAATTCATGCTGCTCTTAACCTCGCTAATGATCCAGGATGTTTGGCAGGGGAAGAGATCGCTGTGGGTTTCTGGAGGTGTTGATGTATACGGCCTGTCTCTCATCTCTCCCGACACTTCGTTTGGATTTGGTGTAAACAACTAAAGAGAGTGTTTGGGGCCGGCGTGATCAGATGTTTGTGGACATGCTCACGCAAGCAGGAGGTGTACATATGTGCGTCCGGGAAAAAATCTACTCGGACGCAAGCAAGCAAGCAAGAAAGAAAACAAGAAAGAAAGAAATAGAGAGAGGAAGGTACCTAGTCGAAAAGAGCATATAAGTCGAGACAGGAATAACAAATTAATTAATTAATTAATTCACGTATAAAAAGAGAGTAAAACTGAAATTTAAGAAAGGAAAAGAAAAAAGATAGAACTTTAAAACATTTTTCATCCGTTTCTGATTCCGGCGTTTCTGCAATTTGTTAATAAATAATAAGATGCTTTATGGTTTAACAGTAACTCTAATCACTATCCTATAACAGTATGCACTGTCTTTTTTTTATTCAGATGTGTGTGTCTGTGTGTGTGAGTGAGGTACAGAGATACTTTTGCTTTTACTGTACATCAGGTTTTACAGCTCACTGGATTCTCAGGGGCATTTTACTGCCATTAGCCAAGTTCAGCACCAGTACCTGTATAATAATAACAAAGTGACGATTGCTTTTATCTGTCCAGTGTCCCACTGTCCTTCTCTGTCTTTTAAGTCTGCATCTGAATCAGTGTGTACTGTGAAGCATGGAAGGAAGGAATTTCAAAGGAAAGAAGAAAGAAACAGAAAAAGAAAGAAAGCCACAACACAAACACTGGATTTTTCAAGAAGCCAAAAATAATCAACAGATTAAAAAACAAACAAAAGAAATGTAATAACTTGATAAAAAAAATGAATGAATGCTGGAATGGATAGAAAAGAAACCTACATTTAAAAAAGTAATTGTCAAAATGTTGAGAAAGAAAGAAAGAAAATCAAACCACAGAAACATTAGATATTCAATTAGTCAAGAAAAAAGGGCAGAAGTAAAATGGAAGCCAAAAAGTTAAGAAAGAAAGAAGGAAAGAAAGAAAGAAAGAAAGAAAGAAAGAAAGAAAGAAAGAAAGAAAGAAAGAAAGAAAGAAAATTCAACCTAAGTATTCAAGAAGTCAAGAACAAAAGAAATATTAAAATAATCCAAAAGGTTATGTTAAGAAAGAAAGAAGAAAGAAAGAATGTGCTAATAATTCATTAATAATATCATAAAGAAAATAATTTAACCATGAAAGAAAACCAGAAATTGAACAACTCACAAATAAGAAATAAAAGTGAAAAAGAAACACATTTTTGAAAGAAACAAATCAAGTCTTCATGCATTTTTAAATGAAAATAGTATAATTCTATCAAAATGTTATAATAAATAATTTAAAAAACAGATCACTTGAGAATACAAAGGCACACTCAGAGTCGGAGTAAGCGAGTAGGAGCCTGAGACAGCGTTAGACCTGTTCAGAAGGGTGTCTTTTCTTCACTCGTTCACCCCCCTCCTCCACCTTCAGCTGCGCTCCCTCGCTCCCTCCCTCCCTTCTCTCCTCCCCTCCCCTCCCCTCCACTCTTGTAGATGGTGTAGTGCTCTGTCGTTCCCTCTCAGTCTGCCCGTGCAGTGGACAGGACCAGAAGTGTGTATGCTAGTGTGTGTGTGTGTGTGTGTGAGTGACTGTGAAGTGTGGATGTTACGGGATCCATGAGTCTCCAGTCCCTGGTCACAGATTCACACTCAGCGCCTTCTAGAGCCAAAGAGGAGTACACCTTCAACCCCAACACACCTCATCGCCCCCCCCACCCCCTACATTCCCAGCCACATGGAGCCATGTGAGCTCCTGCCTGCCTCACCGGGAATCTGACTCGGATTGCCTCCTGTAGAGACGCTCACAGCTCTGGATCTGCCTCGGAGCGCAGAGAGAGGAGAGGAGCAATTGCAGAGATCTACAACCAGGAGGGAAGTACAGTTCCCTGGGCGCTGTGGGCCAGGAGCCCCCCGTGGGCTGGAGACCGGCGCTCCAGCACCATGGATTACCTGTTAGGGATTGTAGTCCTGCTGGGCATGGCGGCTCTGCCCGGGAAAGTGGCCCTGCAGAACCCCAAGAGAACCGTTCCACGGCTCCGGCTGTCCTATAAGGGTGAGTTCTATGCTGAATTTAATGTGCTTCTATTAGAATTTAAAAATGACAATCTACTCTATCTATCTATCTATCTATCTATCTATCTATCTATCTATCTATCTATCTATCTATCTATCTAAGCTCTGTATACATCCTTCCCTCTGTCTGCTGTCTATACAACTCAACCCTTCTTTATATTTTTACCTCTCTGATTTAACCAGCTCCACTCTGTCTCTCTACTCTTTCATTTCTGTCTATTTTCTCTCCGTCTGTCTCTCCCTCTCTCTCTCTCTCTCTCTCTCTCTCTCTCTCTCCCTCTCTTTCGCTGCCGTACGATCGTCTATTCTCATTTCGCTCTGACAGATTGTTTCCATATGTTCCGGGAGGTCTCAGGGAAACTTAGCTGTATGCGTTGGCCCGTCTTGAGATCTCTCTTCAGGTTTGAACTCTCTACCCAGTCCCCTGTTTTATAGCTGCCATGCATAACCAAGAGCTGTCTCCTGGGGTAACGATCCCGAATGGACGCTCAGCGATCCTGTGCTGTTGAGTTTAATGGCTCTGTGCTCAGGCTTTAAAAGGGAAAGAAAAGAAGAAAAGTCACATGGATTTTAAGTGCACACATGCATACTGTATATAGCTAGTGTGGAAGTGCCCTCATGCCCTCATAAACCATCATTACTGCGTTACTGTTAATGCGCTGTAGTGTGAGAAAACAGACGCGAATGGTAGCGGTGGTAGGAAACATTATTCTTGGGACAGAGTGCTATTTTACATGGAGACTGTGGAGAACCAAAAACTAGCACAACGTCTTTTTTTTTTTTTTTTTTTGCGAGCCAGCCTCTTTCATCTCAAATGGAAATAGGCACCAGCATTTTTGCCATATTTTTGGCTGTGTGTCTTTTATTGTCAGCTAGGCAAGCCGCTGCGGTTCTTTGTCCCGAAGCACAGCTAAAAGTATATGACTTGATATGGGGTGGCAATCTCTCTCTCTCTCTCTCTCTCTCTCTCTCTATCTCTCTGTCTCACAGTCATTTTTTTAAGCTTACGTTGGTGTGTATATACGTCTCCCAGCATTGGTGTTGATTGTAAGGTTAGTCCAAAGCATAGCTTTCCTCCAGCACGAGCCATTAAAACACCCTCTCATTACTTTTATAGTTGGCGCAAGTTATTTTGATACCCTAGCCTGTCATCTGAAGTGCCCCAAAAATGTGATGGTGTGAGAAATCACACACATGCGCACACTGATTTGGTTAAAATTCGGCGAAAGTCAGTAAATATACATAAAACCTTTAGTGTACCAGGCTGGAATGTGTTTGGGATCTGCGCTCCAGCAAGGGTTTTTCCAGAGAAAAAAAGAAAAACAGGCTGCGAGGCTTTAATATGAAAAAGGTGCATGTCCACCTGTAGCCAATCAAATGCCTTTCAGAGCTAATACCTAAAGGATGGCCTAAAAGATTGTGGGAAATGTGTTCTGACATCAAAGCAGCTGCTTTCTAATGAACAAAAGAGGAGAAACAAATAGCCCTTGTCTGGTACTTTAGTTGCCATTCATCTTTGATATTGCACAGAGGGAGTGGTGAAGTATGAAGTAAGTGGCGGATAACTTCACACATCCAAAAGGACTAAACGGACTGACAAATTGAACACAGGCACACACACACAGATACAGACACGCACATTGGTGCCATGTTTGGTACAACCATACACAGTTTTTTTTTGGAGAATGAATTTGAGAAGGGATGGAGATCAGGATGTGTTTCTGGTGATAGAGATGTGAGGATACAGGATAATTAGACACCTGGCCATGGTGATAGAGTTATGTGTGTGTGCGTGTGTGTGTGTGTGTGTGTGTGTGTGTGTGTATTATTGAGTGGACCACAGGTGTTTGATGGCTCTTTTGATGCCTCGCAGAGTGACAGATCGGCGTTCACACCCACACACTGTCTAAGAGCCAGTGCGAGAGAGAGAGAGACGGATGGATGGAGGGATGGAGAGGAAAAGAGAGAGTGGCTTAATGAAAGGAGCCGGCAGACAGTAGTTGGCCAGACGAGGCTGGTCGTTAAGTGAAGTGTCATTCATTCGCACCCCCCCCCCCAACGTGAATACAGCATAGTAATTAAGCCAAATAAATGTGCCGAGCCACTCTCGAGGGACGCGCTCTTAAACAACCGTGAGGAGTACACACTCTCCAGGGAGGGCTGGTCTCTTTTTTCTTCGCAGACGCATACAAACTACGCAGATTTATCATGGCTTGTATCCTCTGTGACAGCCAGTAACGGCAGCGTTCCCTAGAGGAAGGCCTGTCAAACCGTCTCTAAGAGTGCGGCTGTTGAGCGATGGCCAGGTGATGGATACTCTCGTCTGTCTGCTGGCCCTGTAATTATTCCGCCAGCCTTTTATTTTTTCACCCCGCTCTTCCTGTTGGCAGGGGCTGAAAATTGCTCCTGTCAAAATTGTCGTTGCATTGTTTCACACGTTATACATGGCACACCAATACACTCCTAAATCAGCCTCAATACTCCACACAGGTACAAGGCTCCCCCCTTATGTGTCATGCCTACACATAAGTAGAGCAGCCCCTCTCGTATTGCTCTTCTCTCAATGTCTGGCTCCCTCTTAGTGGAAATGAAAACAGTGCCCCCTGCAGGCAGCATCGTGTGCGCACAGCCCACAGAGACGTCGATTTATTTAACAGGGCAACCCCGTCGCCGAGTCCTGGCCAACCAGCATGCGCGGAGGAGTTTAAAGAGCTTGTGAAACAACCTGATAATTACTCACTGCGGAGTAATTATGCAGGGCCTCCCATCTCATTACCCTGGCCAGCGCCATCCTGGGATTGATTGGGATGGAGCTGGAACAGGGAGCCACTCTGAGTCATCAGAATTCAGCCTAAATCTTCCGAAATAGACATTGGGTGCAGTCTGGACGAGGGCTGTAATAGCGACTGCTCGCTTGTTGACAAAGGAAGTGCCGGATGGCACCGGCCCAGGCTTCAGGGATGGAAGCTATTATACAAGGAGGCATTTGTGCTGTTCTCTATTTCTCCTCTTTCACTCTCTCTCCCACACTCTTTCTGAACTGTTCAGTCTGTCCCGGCCTTCACCAACAAGCCACAGCAGTTACCATTATCAATTCTGTCTGTCTTCCTTTTCGACTCTCTTTTATTTTATCCGTGTCAGGGTATTTGTTTGTCCCGCATTGTTGGGCCCGCAACAGAGACAGAGACCACTAGATCCTACACCACATTCCACTTTCCATGAATGAGATGTTTCTACCTCACAGATCGAGGGTCTCTGGTTTAATAGCATGCCTTTGGTTTGCAGTCTGTGTGGAGATTCTCTGTCTGTGTGGTTTTCCTCCGAATTGCCATAAACATATGGGAGGTGGATTCGGTGCCTACCGACTCCACCGTGACCCTGATCAGTATAAAGCTGTTGCTCAAAATTAATTATCAGGCCACAGTGCAACTATTCCACAGTTAAACTGATTGTCTATGTAGCCAGCATCTATCCATCTATCCATTATCTCCAGTACACGGCATGAGGCAGGATACAATCATACACCTCTATGCACCAATTTGGAAATACAGATCAATCTACGCTGCATATCTTGGTATGGTTGGAGGAAACCCAACATACAGAGTAAACATACAAACTCCAGACACAGGGAACACACCTCCATCCATGGAGGTGCGACAAGACAATGTTAATCACTAAGCCAACATGCCATAAGTTACAAGCCTGCATGCATTCATACTGTATATAGTTATTTTCTCCCTACTCCAGGGTTCTTCAATGGGTTCTTTTATTATACTGTATACAGAAAGTATGGCCAATCATGCACATTCAATTTTTTTTGGTATAAATACAAATGTAATTTAAATGGAGGTATCTCATCTCCAGGGCCGTGGGTTCAAGCCCCACCTCGTGTCTGTGGGTGTGCATGTTCTCCCCATGCTTGGTGCTGTCCAAAGACATGCAGGTTAGGCTAATTGGCGTTTCCAATTTGATTTGTGTTACGAGCTTGTGCCCTGCGACGGACTGGCACCCCCTCCAGGCCTCCTGTCACCCTGTACAGGATAAGTGGTATACAAAGAGTAAAGAGTAATTTAAATGATAGTGATTGTAAATGGAAAATCTGTGTATTTAAGTCGTTTCTGAAGATAAATAATGAGGTGATTGTGGTGTGTCCTGCCAGCATGAGGGTAAAATACCAGCTAACACAATGTTTTATGTTTGTCCCCAAGGATGCTACTCCCAAAACAATGTATATTAATAATATCAATGATATTTAGGGTTCTTGCCCCCACCCCCCACACACTTAAAAAGGATGCTAGTTTTAACCCCTTTCAAATGGGGAAACAATTCAATTTCTTTTTGGATTTTGGTCTGTTCGTGTGCTAGGCACATCAGAACATCAGGTGACAGATACTCCCCACCCTGGAGATATATCCATAGTTTCTGTAGCAGTTACTTAAAGTCCATAGTATGCATTAAAAAGCCTTTTTAGAATTTTTTTGGTGAAGGGGAACACGTGGCCTTGCACAACCAGAGTTAAGGATTTGATTTGAGTTTGCATGTTCTCCCTGTGCTTGGTGGCTTTTCTCCGAGTGCTACGATTTCCTTCCACAGTCGAAAGAAAGACATATAGATTGGTGTATTTCATTGGTGTTCCCAAGTTGTCCATTGTTACCCTGTGATGGATTGATGAGACTCAAGCCCTCAGTCTCCTGGGATATGCTCCAGGCCACCTGCGACACTGTATACAAGATAAAGCAGTATAGAAAAGAAAGGAATCTATATACATACAAGAAAAGTTTTGTTTAATATCAGACCTTGCTCCTTCAATGATATCATTATGTTTCATACATTGGAGGACCCAAAATCAGTCTCAGAAACATTTCTCTCTGTATGACTGTCTGTCTGTCTGTCTGCCTTTATGCCTGTCCAGTCGATTTTGTAACAGCATGCCGCAAAACTGGCTCGACAGAATTGAATGAAACTTTGCAGTCCTTCGGTATTTGCCTGAAGTTATACCTGCGCCAAAAATTAAATCAAAATGTTGACTAGAAAGGACGTTATGAACATTTTTGTGCCAAATGACAACACAGAAGCCATCCCTTTTTTGAATGAATACAGCGTTCATACCGTCGAGCGCTTTTGCCCTCGAAGTGAGCGTGGCTATACACGTCTCTCAACAGAGCCAATCAACATGATAGTTTACCGTAAGTACCAGTATGCAGAAGACAGAAACAACCGTAATGCCCCTACAAAGTGTCCAAATTCTCCAAAAACATAAACAAACGCGCGACACAGCATGGCTTACTCCAAAAAAAAGTTATGGAACTCATGTAAACTGAATCTTCAGAGATGTATGGACGGATCATTGTATGTTTATTTTTCCCGCGGGAAGTTTAAAACCAGTTTGTCTCATATGTTCCGAAACCGTGTTGCTAATCGAAGCAGTAATGTGAAACGCCGCTATGACATAAAACACGTGTCGTTAGCACTAACATACTGTATCCGCAGCAGTCCGAGATGAGGGCGTGTAAAATATTCGAAATGAGAGTGTTAGAGGCTCAAATCTAAATGTTGAGTAATGTGCCAAAACTTATAACTTGGGTTTATATTTGGTAAAGGGTTTGTTAAAAGTATTTTTTTTCCTTTTTATCCTTTCATCTTTCTTTCTCTTTTACTCTAAGGACAGTTCTTCTGGATTAAAAAGTAGACTGAAGTTAAGTGTGTGTGTGTGTGTGTGTGTGTGTGTGTGTGTGTGTGTGTGTGTGTGTGTGTGTGTGTGCGCGCGCGTGTGTGTGTGTGTGTGTGTGTGCACGTGTGTGTTCTCTGCATCTGGACAGAGAATTTGCTTTCTTTGCTGAAAGACCTAATCATCAGGCCTGACCTTTTCACTGAACTCTGTTCCGTTCAATTAAATCTTATCAGCCCTCATTTGGCTTAACTATATCATTTCTTCTATGAGGCAGATGTAAAGATGATCTAGATGGTAGTGTGCGTTAGTATGTACACCTGTGTCTCATGGTGTATATCTGATTACAGACTGGACACTGGGTGCTGTGTGACAGGAAATAGTGCACCTGTCGTGGAATATCAATATCTATAGAAAAGCGCTTTGGGAGTATTGAATGTCACAAGGCTTGTGTGTCAGTGTGTGTTTGTGCGAATATGGTCCAAACTAAGAATCTTTTAGTTCTGCTATGAGAAAACTTAAGGCCGCTCCCCCAGTCCTCTCCAACCACAGACGTTCTTGCTGTAGCGCCCAGTCCATTAGTGATATTAATGATATCCTGCGCTCTCTCTCTCTCTCTCTCTCTCTCTCTCTCTCTCTCTCTTTGTGTGTCAATGTGTAATCTAGGACACCAGGGAGGAGAGGTAAGCTCTGTCTCAGCAGTGTCTGGCTGCATGCTCTGTGGCCAGAGGCATGCTTCGAGCACTCTCTGCGGTTTGCCTGGCATGTCCAGGGCACATTCAGGAGTAATTAAACACTTCCACACTCTCCAGGCAGGACCGCCTTGGGATATCATGCCAGCACTTTTTCACAGCCTGAAAAAAGAGGAATTCAGCAAGGAATTGGGAATTTTTAGACACACTAACGAATGTGTATCCACAAAGAAAAACGCATATACATTAATTCCCGAACAGCCTTTAGATTTTTTTGTGATTTTGCCATATTTTGGGTTGTTGTTCACATTCACGTTATATATTTTACATGTAAGAATGTGAAAAAGACCATGCAATAACGTGAAAACCATGCAAAGGTGAAAACCATGCAAAGCTCAAGTAAACATTCCAAAAAGTTATTATGCAAAAAAGTTGATCAAACTTCATAAATAAAAGATTCAAAAATAATAAAATGAAATAAAAATTAATATATCATTTGTCAAGTCAAATGTAAATGAAACACATGGAAAAGGAACATATGAAAAATATTTTGTTGAAAAATTACATTATGAATTTTTTTTTTTTTTTTAAGTCAAAAAACCCAAAATGCGTTATTATAAACATGTGGAGTTCATGTGACCAGAATCCTTGGGGGATGTAAACTTCTGCACTCAGCTGTATTTATCTCCAGGTAAATAGATGCTAGGCGTTAGCTCACTGATTGCACTGTTGCCTCGAGTAATTCTTCTACGCCATAAATCACTCCAACTCATACATACTGTCTTTTGGGGGCTATCGTCTACACTGATTATGTTTCCTATTGGTGTCTTTGGGAGTCGAATGACTCTGCGGGTGTCTGCTTCCGCTCAACCGCCTGTCCTGAGCTGTCAATCAAAACGCCCTCATAGCCTGGCGCACAGCTTCGTAACCGAGGATACACACACAAACCTGCAGCCGGAGCGTGATATACTGTATGAAGAGAGGTTTAGGCAAAAGAGAGGCTGCGCCAAGCATAGTGAAGCAAAACTAGAGTCTCAGAGCGACACTGAAACCGGCATGTTAAGCGAACGTCCAAGTTTCCAAAAGCTTAGTGAACTCTGGCACTGAACAAACACTGAACAAAACCGCACCACACACTTTGCCTGCTAAGCACTGGAGAGGATGTGAGTGAGCTGTCTGGCAGTAAGGTTGGGGCCAAAACCGGGTCAGGGGCTGGCGTGTGGTTTGAAGTGCGCCATTGTTCTGTCTTAAATAAATAGGTAGCGCCCAAAACCATCTGAAATACTGCTATGTTCTTTATTCATCTCTCTCTCTCTCTCTCTCTGTGTGTCACTCTCTCTCTCTCATCAGTAAATGGCCAGTCTGCACAGACACGGAGGAGCCCTAAAACACACAGAACACACAACTGCAAATGGGCTGTTTTGACTGATTGAAAATGTCCTACAATAATCCTCTGTGTAATAGCGCTTGTCTGTTTTGCATTTTCAAATGTAGCCAAGAACATAAGCATCCCACTGAACGACTTTAGCAAAACTTTACAGTTGAAGGAACTTTCTGGCATTCATGAAACATTCTGCAATGTCTTACTTGAGTGCTTTACTAAGTGTTATGGTTTTCATGCAAAAAGGGAGTAAGCCTGTAAAAAAATATCTACTTGCTTTTTTATTCAAATGTATGAATACTGTAATAATTCAAATATTCCTAATACATAAGCAATAATAATACAGATCATATTTAATGAGAAAAGTCATACAATAAATTGTGACCCATCAAATCAGGTATTGAGTTTCAGATTCCTTGTACAATAAAAAAAAAACTCTATTTTAATACCAGGTTAGCAAATTACTTTATCATGGCCGGTTCCTGAGATATGGCCAAAGGGACTTTGATTAGGAGGAGGGTCTCCGAAATCTGTGATGTAGTAAGAAAGAGGGAACCTTCAGATTCATTTTGACACCCGGCTTTCGCTTGCTACCCCTAAAAAAAAGAAAATGCATGCTTTTCTATCAAAACTAGAGTATCCAGCCTGGATTGTGTTCAATAAAAGTGCTTTAAAACAATGTTTAGGGTTAAATATTTCTCAGTTCTGTTGAAAGATCAGAACAACATTTTTTTTTTTTTTTAATTACATTTTATACTTTTGACTTACTGTACACTATTGGTCATGTGTGCAACTTAAAACCTGACTTGATATGACAGGTCACAATTTATACTAAGGAGACTTTTTTATTATTTCATTTTTAAGGAGTTTGAATTGACTTCGACAAGCAAAAAGGCCATTATTAGAGCAGATGTTTTTGAACGTTACATTTTTTTTTTTTTTTTGTACATTTTAGCCAAACAATCTTGGAACCTGTTGAATGCTTACTCAGTGGTCTCTGATACAGTAGATGTGTGAAAGCAGGAAAAAGAGAAGGATTAAGTGTCTTGCATTCTTTCATCTTCAGCGCAGAACATTTAACATTTAGCTTCAAATCTAGTCGTTCATCCAAAACAAGTACCTTTTTTTTAAGCTGTTGCTTCATTCATTTTTGCAAGGAAACTAATGCATTCTTTAATCACCCAAAAATCTTTTTCTACAAACCAAGCTTCAGGCTAATTGATAGGCTTTCCTCAGTTACACTTCTTTTGAGCATCATGAAAGTTAAATGAAAGTAAAATGAAAGTAGATGCTTCTTAGATGCATTTAATGAAAAAACATGCAGGTTTTATAGCATTCAGGCACCAGATGTTTCTTAGGTAATCAAATTCATTTGTGATAAGATGAACATTTTTTTCCTTTCAAATTATGTCATAGCAATAAAGCTGTTGACCC
>JAAGKR010008132.1:0-32859 GCA_011419295.1 Clarias macrocephalus | reverse complement strand
ATTGCACATATTTAATATATTATTTTATAATTTGAAAAATGGAGTCTGGAGCCTTTTACAATAGCATCTTCTTTTTTTAATGATAATTATATTAAATTATGTAAATATTTTATAGATTAATTAATCACATTATCATTATTAAATGATATGACACGACAGAGAGGCGCTTTAATAAAAAAAATAATAAAAAAAACATTGATCTCTGTTTTATTTCTTTACAACCTGCGAGCCGTGTAACAGCCCCTGGCCGTGACCTCTGACCCCTGCCCTTTCTCTGACCCGTATAACGAGGACAGAACGTTGCGGAGCGCGGACGTCGTCTCGGAGGGTTTCCCCCGTCATCTGCTGCTTCAGCTGCTGCCGGACGCCGGTGATGCCGCAAGCTCCAGACAAACGTGCCGGCTGTGCTGCCTCTGTTGCCATGGCAACCAAAAGCCGGTGCTGACGGGTGGACGGTGAGCAGTTTATCTTTAGGGTTTAGGATGTGTGTGTGTGTGTGTGTGTGTGTGTGTGTGTGTTCTTAAGCAGTTTTCACTGACGGGATGTCCGGGGTTTCGGATCGATATCGCCGCCGGCGACGCTCGGTATCATAAAGAATCGTATCGGTGCGACCTTATTGAACGCACACAAGAAATAAAGGCGTGTGTGCGTGTGAATTTCCCAGAACAGCATGAGATTCATCAGCAGAACTGATGGTAAACACCAGGAGAAGAAAAAAAAGGAAAATGCACGAGAGGAACGATGCGGCGTCTCGATATTGTTTTTTGTAGAGGGGGGGGGGGGGGGGGGCGGTTGCCAATGTGACACCTGACACCTTTACATCAACTGTAATAAAGATGACCCTTCATGAAAAACCCTTTTTACTGCAAATTCCAAGCACTCCGAGACACGACGAGAGCGAGTGAGCGAGCGAGTGAGACGATCTCTGTGGCTTTAAATCCTTCCCCTGTGCACTAGGGATGACATCATCCTCTAAAAAACCCATTACGTCATCCCTTCAGGGAGCCTCCTCCCCTACCCCACCCTGCTCCCTCTCACCCCATTCCTTTTCCTCCTCCTCCTCCTTCTCATCCACCTCCTCCTCCTCCTTCCCCCAGTTGCCTGATTGGCTCGCATCAGTGTGAGGACCCACCCCGCCTGGGCTCTGATTGGTCGAGAGGATCCACTGGTGTCTTTGTGTTATTGGTCTGGTGCTCTCTGAGATGCTTGAACACACACACACACACACACACACACATCATGCTCACAGCACCATTTTCATCTTCATGCACAATACACTGATTAACACACACACATACACTCACACATACAGATACTGTATCAGAGATATGGCATCACATTTAATGCAGGACTAGAGGTGTGTGTGTGTGTGTGTGTGTGTGTGTGTGTGTATAAAATAGGAGAAAAAAAAGAGAAATGCTTTACACTAAACAAGTGTGTGTGTGTGTGTGTGTGTGTGTGTGTATGAGAGAGAGAGAGAGAATGTATTGTAAGGGATTGTAATACCATTGAGCCTCGCTAGGGGGAGACATGAGTAAGGGTTGCCAGAGTGACAATTTTACCTCCCAAATGGAACTTTCAATTAAAGCTCAGGGTTCAGTTTAACCAGGAATCAGGAAGTGTGACTTGAATTTCGTCCTTTTTAATGTACAAATAATAAATATTACTGTGTTTTGATTGGTCTAAAGGTGGCACGGTGAGTTCTGTTCTGTGCAGAGGTTAGCACTGTCGCCTTGCACCTCCAGGGTCCGGGTTTGATTCTCAAGATTCTTTCTTCATGAGAGACAGTCTATGTGTTTGTGCTTGTGTGTGTGTGTGTGTGTGTGTGTGGTTTGCATGTTCTCCCCGTGCTTGGCGGGTTTCCTCCGGTTTCCTCCCACAGTCCAAAGACATGCAGATTGGTCTAATTTCCGTTTCCAAATTGCCCGTAGTGAGTGAATGTGTGCATAAATGTTGCCTGGAGGTCCTACAACAGTCAGAGAAATGGGAATAGATACAAAGGTCACCACAGGCCTCCACGTCTGTCCCTAGTGGGACATTTTTTTATTTTTTAGCTTGTCAAACACTGCATTAGAAAACGTAAAAAAAAAAAAAATAGCAACAACAGAGTGTTTGAAAAAAAAAAGCTACAAAAAAAGTCACTCTTAAGCATTCCAGGATGTAAATCTTGTCAGTGGCGTCAGCTCAACATGGCCGCTCTCGGCATCAGCAGTAAAATAGCATCACATCTTTATGATAGGAATATCTTTATATTTGTCAGATTTAGACGTCTAGCCGGACGAACACTGAGCTGTCTGTCACTTTTTCTACTTTGTAGCTCGAATGCTTCTTCGGATGTTGACTATGATGTCATTATTTATGGACTTTCCATTTTCAACTTAAATGCCAACTCAATACATACTCCAGCTAACCTACGCTGAAACCTGTTCACATTTTAGAGAACCTACCCACAGCAAGATCGAGAAAGATCCAGGAGCGATCAAAACATCAAATAATAAATAAAACTTTATCTCTCATAGCAATAACTGCTTCCATAGAACAATGATTTATGTGTTTAATATTTATGTGTTCCTATCATTTCTTTCTAGACAAAATGAAGGTGCGGTCGTGAGGCGTTGTGATACAGATGGATCTCACATGGAATAACTGTGGTTGGTTTTTGGGACGAATGGAAAATTGTGTTTATTTTTATTTTATAGTTTATTTTGCGAACATTCAGTGGATGATCAGTGACTGATTCATCAGGAACTAGTTACAGTAAAAGTCATTTGGATTGTTCATCTGGAAATGGGCAGTGATCATATACTGTATACGTGTGTCCATATATGGGCGTCTACGTAGAAATGTAAAGATTTGCTTTTATTTTCGTATGTAATAAAATGCATGTATAATATTTCTATAAATTTAAATTTATATTAAAAATATGGACTTTATTACAAATTTTAATGCCTAGTTACTTTCCACTCACCCTGTGTATATATACACACTACCAGTCAAAAGTTTGTACACCCCTTCTAACTCCACGGTCGTTCCTGATGTTTATTTCTTTCTACACTGTAAAACAACACTGAAGGCGTTTATCTAAAATCCACAATAATCTCCTCTGAACAGTTGATATTGAGATGTTTATCTGCTACTTCTGCTCTGTAAAGCTTCATAACGGCTCTAATCTGAGGTGCTGCTTGTTATTTGGTGCAGCAGTGAGTTTTGGTCTGGCTTTGTTGTGAAGGTCTTCATGAGAGACAGTTTCATCATGGAGCTCGATGGGGTTTACACACACACTCGACACAACACTGTTCCTGTGAGAACTGATCCAGAGCATCCGACCTTCATGTCTTATATAAACACCCGACTGTTAGTGTTGTTAATGAATTACCCAAATGCCGTGTGTTATTTTATAGTTTTAAAATCCCCAGTATTGTGGAAATTTTGCAAGTGATCCCAAACTTTTGAGCGGCAGTATATATATATATATATATATACAGTATATATGACTAAAGGAGTCTCTAACTGAACAGGTCCAATCTAATCTAATCTGAGTGTGATTGGATTATTTCTAAAGTTTGGATAATCCAGGCGCTCGGGTTTAAAGGATTTTAAGCGGGTTTGAGAGGCGGCCCAATCTGGCAACCACTGATGGAGCGAGTGTGTGTGTGTGTGTGTGTGTGTGTGCGCGCGCGCTCTCTCGACTGATAGAGAGAGAGAGAGAGAGAGACTGGGATTGTCTGTGGTCGCTGTGTCCTTACATGTGTAAGGCTGAAGGGAATAAACCCGGGATTAAAACCTCTCGGATGGATTCGGAGCGGATGAGCCTGAGACTAAGACTAAGACTGAGCCTGAGCCTGAGCGCGCACCGGCCATGACCAGGGTGAGAACCGACCGGCGGGTGACGGAGCGCGTAACCGTGTGTGTGTGTGTGTGTGTGTGTTATTTTCCTCCACTCCATATCTGTGTGTGTGTGTGTGTGTGTGTGTGTGTGATGGGCCAGCTGTGAGGATGATGATGAGGGGGGGGGGGGGGTGGAGGCGGAAGGATGCTGAGGGGGGAATAACAGGGAGGATGGAGGAGTGATGCAATGGCTGCGACGTCGTCGGTTTAAAACACTATCCGTCCGTTCTCGGTTCAGTCGGTCGGTCTCGTGCGGAGTGTCTCCGTGCCTCGTCCTCCTCGACGCGCGCGCGCGCTGCACTGGTGGAGGAGACGCCACGGCATCCGTCTGCCTCCCGAGCACCTCCCTGGTGATGCTGAGATGGAGAGAAGACGCGTGCGTAATTTGCGTTTCCACGCCATTTTGGAGTGTCAGCTTTAAAAATGGTAAAATAATAATAATAATAATAATAATAATAATAATAAGAAGAAGAAGAATTAAAAATAAAATCCTTGCATGCGTGTGACCATCTCCTCCCTGTCTATCTGTCTGTCTGTCTGTATTGCTGTTTGTGCGTCTGTCTGTCCGTCTGTCTGCGCGCGCACACACGCACGCACACGCGCGCACACGCGCATCCTCGCATCTCGCCTCCATTACGCGTCTGATGTGCGTCTCCACGCGCGCTGGTGCACGCACAGTATTCACATAATAATAATAATAATAATAATAATAATAATAATGATAATAATGATAATGATAATAATAACCGCTGATTGAAACGGGAGAAAATATTTTGGAATCTTGGGAAATGATTTGACATTAGAGCAGAGGTGTGTGTGGTGTGTGTGTGTGTGTGTGTGTGTGTGTGTGTGATAGAGAGAGAGAGAGACCAAAATAGATAGGGGTTCGGGTTCTGGGTGATGAGGATGCTTTATCGCCTCCGCCTCGCCTCGACTGCGGCCTGCTTACAGAGCAGTGAGAGAGGAGAGGAGAGGAGAGGAGAGGCCTAAATCTCCTGATCAGCTGTAAGTGTGGGCTTTATCTCACACAGAATATTCTCTCTCTCTCTCTCTCTCTCTCTCTCTCTCTCTCTCTAATCTGTGCTTTTTCCATTTTACGCTCCCATGCATGTAGGTTTCACACATTTTCACATTTATTTCATCTGTTTTTATAATAATAATAATCATAATAATCATAATCATTATTATTGACATTGATTTTTCATTTTCCTATATGATTCCTTTACATCATTCCTTTATTCGTGATTCTTTCTTGATTGCTGATTTTCACATGATTCCACACATCATTCTTCTAAAAACTTTCAACATTTTTAAACGTGACTGATTTTCATCTTTTTTTTTATTATTACACATAATTCTGTGTTAACATGAGTTTTCACAAGATTCATTTATATAAATTCATGATTATTTTCATGATTCATTAATTAATTCCTGGTTCTTCTACTGTAAAATCTTCAACACTTTTTTCTTTTTAATTATTATTATTATTTGTTTTATTATATTTATTATTGTATTTTTTACTATTGTTACATTTTTTGTATTATTTTTATTTATACTTTTTTATTTTGTAACTTATTTTACGTGATTTTTAATTATTTTTTAGTTTATAATTCATGATTATTTTAAAGATTCACGATTCTTCGGCTGCTAAATCAACACTTATTTTTTTGAACATGAGACTGATTTTCATATAATGTTTTACACATTTCTATTGTAACATGATTTTTCACAAGATACATTTTTTATTTAATATTTTACATGATTCCTCACATGATTGATGTGAACTGTTATATTTTTACAATTCTATTTCATGTGAGTTTTTCCCAAGACTTATTTACTTTTACGTGAATCACTTTCTTCCATATCTCTCACATTTTGCTACACGATTCAGTTCCACCCGATCGTTTAATTTCCACGTGATTTCTCACGTTTGTTTTAACGTTTTCTGTTTAAACATGTTTTCTTTTAGAAAGCTTCTTTTTTCCACACGTTTCTTGTTGTTTTTTTCCCCCACATGAAATTTTTTCACATGATTTTATATTTTACTTTATCACTTTTTTAAAACAGGATTCTATTTCGTAATAGTCTTAATATAAGCTTTATTTTTATAAGTTTATTTTTACATAATCACTCGCAATTGGTTTCTCATATTAATTATTTTTTACACAATTCTTTTATTTTTACATTTGATTCCTAACATGAATGAATTTCTGCAACATGATTTTTCTTTTGCAGCGTGTGATTCCTTACATTATTAGTTGTCCCTGAGATCTCTTCATTTCCACATGTGATTTTACACATGAAGCTTCATAAAAGTTTGTCTGAACTTGAATTTTCATTGGTTTTTTATTTGTTTTTCTGAAGATTAATTTTATAACATGATTTGTTTATTTTCACGTGATTACTCACACAAATGTGATTTTTTTCAGCGTCATTATCCATGTGACCTTTAATTTTTTTATTGTGTGATTTTTCATTTCATGTTCTTTTTTTTACATGATTTTATTTCAATATAAGTTTTTTTTTTGAGAATAATTTTTTAAAGATTCTTTGAATTTTACATGATTTCGCACATGCTTTATTTTCATAAGATTTTTTATTTAACTGTTTATTTTTTTTGTTTGATTTTCATTCATTATTCATTTATGTTCCATGTGAAGTTTTCTCTTTAAAGTCTTTTATTTTCACTTGTAACTTTCTTTTATTTATTTTTCTTATATGTGTGTTTTTTTTTTAGGTGTTTTATTCGGCACTTTTTGGGGGGGATTTTTTACATTTTTGCCTGCCTTTTTCACTACATGAGCGTTCTCACGTGTGATTGTTACATTGCACCTACACGTGATTCTTTTACATTTTTGTACATGATTCACGTTTCACATTATTTCATCTCCCCACGTGTAATTCATGTAATTTCACCCTACTTCCACTTGATTCATTTCATTTCACACGTGCTTTTACTTTTACACGTGATTTCCTCGTATACTCCCGCGCGGTTACACACTGTTCCTCTGATATCGTGTGTGTTTTCTCGACCTGTTTAGTGAACTTCTAGCACATAGCATGTATAAGAGTGCCATGTGATTGTATAATAATCAGATAATCACGTGACACAAACAGTGATCGCGGACGTATCTGTGACCCTCGTCAACACGTTTTACTCGTGTTTGTTCCTGGTCAGACTGGGGATCTGACTCGTCCACTCTGCACACCTCCTCAGTTCAGTGAGTGTGTTTATCGCTCGGTCGTGCCGGACCACAGATGGTCAGATGCTCTAATGGCTGCGTCCGGCTCGTCAATACGCCCATAAACTGGACTCAGTGCTGCTTATCATGATGCGTAAATCAGGACGCGAGTGTTCGCCAGTAACACAGAGTTCTGCTCGATGTCATGATATGCAGCTCCGAGAATCTGACGGTGTGGATTCATTTTCTCTCACATCAGCTCCTGGCTGTAAATTAAATCACAGGTGTTTATTAATGTGTTCGTTCTAATATACGGTATGTTAATAACCCTCTGTTTATTAGCATCCTTGGAAGGAGTCTCCGATTTAAAATTATGGGTGGAGTCAGGTCTTTATTATTATTATTATTATTATTATTATTAGAGCAAATTTTCAATCAGGTTTTTTTTTGTAGTTGAACGTTGTTCTTTTCTTGTTGCTGCTGTTTTTTAAGCATCCTTGAGTTTTTCTTTCCAAATTACCATCAATAAACGTTAATGCTTTTTAACCTTTCAGATTGTGAAGAAGGAAAGATTAAAACAAGATCAAAATGACAAAATTAAAAGCTTATCATAAACAGTTAATTGAAAAAGCACACTCCATTTTAATTAGCTCATTTTTGCTTTTTTTTTTTTTTTAAATAACGGTTAACACTAGACGAGAGGAACGTCCGGTGCTTTACTGCACGTCAGGGTCCCTGTTGGTGTCGGGTCGTGTTTATTGATCAGCCGCAGATGTTGAAACTGTTTCGCTTTAAAAGACATTAAATCTGTTTATAGCGTGACCTGGAGTGTTTAGCGATTCTGGTGCTAATTTGATGGCTAGTGCTTTATTTTTTCCATTAACGATTACGTTTCGCTCTGATGTCACGTGGTTACGTTATTAGCGGCTTTTATGAAGGACGTTTGAGGTGTACGTATGAGGAGGTGGACAGACTGAAGGGCTAAAGCGCCGCCGCATCGCCCTCTTTAGATGGAAACATGAAAACCTCTGCACCGCTATTAGCAGGAAGTCGAACAGCATCATGGGTAATATAGGACGTACGTAATATACAGTAGGACAACACTTTTGAATGTGGTTTCAGAGTTTTACGTTATAAATACATCATACTTTTGACCTCCAACTCAAAAGCTCCACCCCTCTGTCTCAGGGATTCCTACTGGGAACGTCAGGAAGGACGTCATGCCCAATAGTAAATAGTTTATTTTTGTTTTTTTATGGTCTTTTCACTAAGTGGTAAATACGATAAAGCTCATAACAGTAACAAGGTTTCAAGGATGTTTTTTTCCCCCAATTTGTAGCCCAAGATGACTGTAACTGGCATAATAAATGGTGTAATTTCCCATCCAGTTAAGTCAAGCAGTAATAGGAAACAATGGAACAGTGCACACTTTGACTTTACACCCTGAGCGAACAGCGAAATCTCGCTCGCTAGCTGTTCGTCATTGTGTGAAGAAGTGAGGAATGTGATGAAGGTTATAGGTTCAGTATAAACTCCTGCACAAACATATACTGATGATTAAACCGTTGATGATTTTTCTCAGCGTTTGTGAGGCAGATTGGCTGAATCTGGGTTTCATGCCACATCGTTTTAGTGTAAGAATCCGATCGAGCATGACGCGGGATGATGCCAGCGTCACGTCAATACACGTTTTTTTGCCATGTAATGATGTAATGAGCTCTAGTGATGATACTACCGTATATCTACAGTTGGTTTAAAAAAGTATTCACACCCCAGCAGGGTTATCATGCTAAAATGTTGACGCAGCAAGCAAGACAATTTAAGTAAAAAAATTATTGAATGGTTTTAGGGGACAAAGCAATTACAACAACGGGCCATGTGACTGCTCAGAATTGACCAATCACATTCAAGTCTCATGTTCATGGCTCATTTATGAAGCCATTCCAATTAAACCCAAATAAAGATGATCGGTAGCCATTGTGAAGCATGGTGGTGGCAGCATTGTTCCACTGTAATGCTTCTCCTCTGCTGGGACTGGGGCTCTAATCAACGATCATTGACCACTCAAATTCCAATCTATGAAGGGAGTTTGAGTCAAAGCAGGACTTTTGATTGTACAGAATAACAGAACACGGTTATGAGAGTAAAAACTCCAGATGTCATCAGGCCTTTCACCCGCTAAACGCTCAGGTCCGGTGCTGCATCCTCTGTTTTATGCCTTCATTCACCAGAAATGTCATCACAAGTCTCACTTTGACTTGAACGCTGACAGAAAACCTGTTAGACAGCCGAAAATGTATAAAAATCAACCATCCAGCGCGAGAACAATCCAAATCCAAGTCCATGAAGAAACATCGTTTGATCTTTTTTGATCTTTTGAAACTCTATTACAAAAAACGCTTTAAATAAGGATAACTTAAGGGCGGCGGGGGAGGGGGGGGGGTGCAAACTTTTTCTCCTGTTCAGTTATGTAGACTTTTATAGGATATGTTGTGTCTCAGAGCACTAGCTGGATGCTAACAACTAGCAAGAAACTCGTACCTTGTGTTTATTGTTTCTTAACGCTGTGAGGTGTTTATTGCTATTTCAAACAACTAGCAGTCCACACTGATGTGAGGCGTGTGAAGCCACGCCTACTTGGCTGTACCTGGCCCACAGTGACCACGCCTCTTTCGCTCAGACTATCTATTATTTAGCTTCATTCCCTGACTCTCATTTCTCTTTCTTTCTCTTCTCCACAGCTCTCTTGTAGCTGATCATCCCTAGAGGGTTTGACGGCCTTGGTTTATGCCCCGCCCACCTCTCCTGCCTCTCCCCCACAACCCAACCGTCCTCTCACTGGTTTATCTGGAACACGCCGGCTTTCTCCACCCCAAAACTTCACCCAAGCCGACGAGCTCAGGGGCGTTCGGAAGGCCGAACGATTAAGCAGAAAAGTCTACGAAACAAAATGGATGACATGAAGAAAACGGGAGGACGCAAGCAACTCGCCAGCGTCTGTATTTAGAGGAGAAGAAAAAAAATTGTGGACTAAAGGAGGACATTTTTTTTTGGTCGGAGAAGAGTGGACGTTCGCTGATATAAATACAAATATATAAATATATACTTCCTGTTTATGTAAAGCATCTTTTAAAAAGTACACAGCTCTACACTTTACACTGCACTCCAAAGGTTACACACACACACACACACACACACACACACACAATCACATAACACACTCCCACACGTCCCGGCCTCAGGATGATGTGCGAAGTGATGCCCACTATATCGGAGGACGGCCGCGGTGGGGGAGGAGGCGGGCCGTCCTCGCCCGCGGGGGGCGGGAGTGGCATGGGAGGGGGCATGGGGGGCATCGGGGGTGGCTACGAGGGCGGCAGCACGGGCAACCTGGAGTCTCTGATGGTGAACATGCTGACGGAGCGAGAGCGGCTGCTGGAGAGCCTGAGAGAGACGCAGGAGAGTCTGGGCACGGCACAGCTCCGCCTCCGGGAACTGGGACACGAGAAAGACTCGCTCCAGAGACAGCTGTCCATCGCCCTGCCTCAGGTACACCACTGTGCATGTGTGTGTGTGTGTGTGTGTGTGTGTGTGTGTGTGTGTGTGCCCGTGATAGCAGTAAAAATCTATCTATATGCTGGCTGGAGTTTCTCCACTCGATACACTATACAGGTACATAGCAGCAAAGGTATGTGCCCATGTGACCATCACACCCATATATGGTTCTTCTCTGAATTTTTGAAGGACACTTCTAGAGTGTGTGCATGAACACAAATCCACACACACACACAGCCGCGCTCCAGCATCAAGTGTCCGGCCTTCGCAGAAGACAAGGAAAGGGGAACAACGCTGAATGGGGTGTACGGGTATGATTGACCGGGGGCGCACATACTTTTGGTCATATAATGTATCTACAAGGAGGTTAAGAATGAAGACTAAAAATGGCTGCCATTTCAGGTCGTCTGTTTATTATCCTCACCTTCCGATCGATCTCTTATTGAGAGAAATGAATGAAGCTCGGGTTAAACTGCAGAAGATGAAAAAATTCGATGATGTAGAAAAAGAGGCTGAGGGATGACTAAACATGTCCTGAGGAGAGAGAGAGAGAGAGAGAGAGAGAGGGAGGAAGAGAAGACGATGACCTGCTTTCGCTCGTCTGGACCTGTCCTCCTTCGACTCACACACACACACACACACACACACACACACACACACTCTGCTCTGAGCAGCGTTGTTTTGGTTCAGGCTTTTATTTCCCACAAAGCTCGCCTCCTTCGCAGTCTGTCCCAGATCCTGTGTGTGTTTTTTCCTCTGGTCTCAATGAGAAAATAAAAGTGGGACGGAAGAGGAAAGAAAAGAAGAGAGGCGATTTCCTCTTAACCTGACTGTACAGCGCTGTACTTAGCGGGAAATAAAATGAGAAATTATGAACTGTACAGAGATGAAATATTGATATAGTTAGTAATCGTGACCTGGAGCTCGTCTGTCGTCTGCGAACACCTGACGGGGTTTACTCCGGGAATTTAATATCGCTTACACGCTGTGCGCTGCTTTGATTTAAGCTCGGTCTCGCGCACACGGTGTCGCAGCGCTCGGAGTGAAACCTGTAAGATCCTCCGGCTCTGCACCAGAGTGTGTACGGCGGAGACACCCGCGGCTACCATCAGTCTCTTCATCCGTTTGAGCTAATTGTTAGGCTCATTAGCTAAACACACATCTAGCTAGCTGGGGTTAGAACAGCCGCGGAAAATCTCACACTCAGGAAACAAACAAACAACAAACAAACAACAAACAAACAACACTACTGCACTTCTACAATACTGAGTCAATATACAGTAAAATCATCTCGCTTTAAGACTTTAATACGATTATTAAATACAAAAGTGCTGTAGAAGGAAATCTAAAAATAATCTGGTATCAATCGAGCGGGTAGATCTGATGGAAAAGGAGCAACAAAGTCGAGAAAAAGAAAGAAAACAATCTGTTGTGCAAAAAAACAAGTATGAAAGAATTTATTCTAGAGGTTAAAGAAAGAGAGGAAGAAGCTGCAGAAAAAGTAAAAGAAAAATGTGAATGAGCAAATGAAAGAAAGATAAAACTTAAACTAGTTAGAATATTACAGAAGGAAGGATAGAAACAAACAGACAAGAAAAGAACCAGTCTAAAGAAAGAACAACACTGCTGACGAATATAAAAGCAAACAGGAAAGAATGAATTCAGCAGATAGATGTGAAAGAAAGAAAAACAAAAAAAGAAAGTTGGGATTAAGATACAGAAAGAAAGAAACATTGATGGAACCCTGATGTTACAGAAAGTTAGTGAGTAAGTGAGAAATTAACAAAAGAAAAAAAGAAAGAAAGAAAGAAAGAAATTTAGATGTCGCCGTCACCTTTGGCTCGTCAGGAACAATCTCATTATCTAGACACATTTTTCTCACACATACACACGTCCATACATTTTTTATAGCAATAAAATTGAAATTGAGACATGAAATAGAAAGATTCATGCTTTTGTTACATAAAAGTGAACAAGTGAGTGAGAAAGAAAGAACAAAAAGGATCAAAATATAGAAAGAAAGAAAGAAAGAAAGAAAGAAAGAAATGATGGGACAAAAATCTTAGATTATTTATTATATATAGAACTAATAATTAAGCTGCTAATTCTGATATGAAGGAAAGACAGGAGGAAAACACACAAGATTAAAATAAGAAAGAAAAGAAAGGACTCAAAATTCAAAAGAAGAGAAGAGAAGAAAGAAAAAAGCAAACGAACAAACGCAGCGTGATTAAAGGGACGGGATTCATCAGGTCTGTCTGAAATCTACTTGTGTATAATAAGTCCATTGTGCAGGTCTCAGTTGTTCTAGATGTTCCTGCGCGAGTACAGTGAAAGTAATCAGGGACGGATTCCACACCCCGCGGCCCGCGCAGCGACGTCTCCAGAGATCCGCCGAGACTCACATGAAGGTTCTGCTGTCTCACTGAGCTAAACCCGGCGCGTAGACAGTTACACCGTCTTTTCTTTACCCCGGGAATTAGCTACATGGCTAACTGGAATTAGCATCAGTGCTGTGAAATGTTAAATTTCCGCTTTATACTGATCCGTTTCCAAACCGGTCGGTTCATCGAAGTGAAATCCTTCCTGGTTATCGCTGATCCCAGCAGGACGTCTCAGAGCCGCGCGAGCGTCGACCCGCTAGCGGTAAACGTCCGAGTGCGCAGCTAAATGCTACAGTGAAATGAATAAAGCTTATTGTCTAATGGTGTTTATTTGATTATATTCTATTACTCTTAACTTTTCATGGCGTGTGGATGTTTTCCTGTAAAGAATAAAACACACAGTGCCGTGCAGTTATGGTAAATATCAAACAACCACCCTGAAGCGGATTATTCTCCAATAACAGTCTGTTCCCAAGTGGATTCCGTCCCGTTTCCCACCGCAATTCACAGACTATCATCATCGATATGATAAAGAATGGTTCCCTCAGCAGCGCCTCCTGAAGGTAACAGAAGATACAGCACAGCTAACGGCACTCCTGTTCTCATCACTAGCCTCCGGAGTGCTGCGGGAGAAAAAGTTTCTAAATAAAAGGAAATATTTAGTATAAAAAGGAAATTCAGATAGATTTGAGTTTCCTCCACTGACTTAAAAAACAAGACAAGCTAAACCCAGTACATGTTTCAGGTTTAAATAATGTACAGTGCTTCAGGGAAGCGTACTCAGACTTCAACAATGTGTGTGTGTGTGTGTGTGTGTGTGTGAGTGTGTGTGTGTAATGCATTGCTGTGCACTTCTTCACTTCCTGTCTGTGGTCAGATCTGAATGCTGTTAGATTCCATTAGCACTTTACATCAGCAGCGGATGAAAAGGTAATGAGTGATGGTAATAGGAACATGTGGAAACTGTTGTGAGATGTATTGGGCGAGGTGTTAAGGGATGGCTGATGGGAGACGTGTTGGGGGGGGTATTAGGTGATGTGTTGAGAGATGTGTGGTGGATTTGTTGGGTGTTGTGTTCTCAGATGTGTTGGGGATGAGATGGGGAGGTGTTCGGAGGCTTTCTGGAGGGATGTTTGGAGAGGTGTTGGGAGATGTGCTGGGAGACGGATGATATGAGTGGAGGGTGGGAAGGCGTATAGAGGACATGCGGGGATCTGTGTTGGGATGTTTGGACATTAGGTTGAAATGAGTTGAGGAACGTGATTGGATTGTGTTGGGGAAATCGTTGAGTGTGGGAGATGTTCTCTTGAGGGACGTGTTTGGAGTTGTGTTGGCAGAGGTGTTCTGGGTATGTTTGGAGATCTATTGGAGATATGTTTGGGGGTATTGAGAGATGTGTTGGGGATGTTTTGGGAGAGGTGATAGTGAGATGTGCTAAGAGAGGTGTTGGGGTTATGTTAGGGGAAATGTTGGTAGACTTTTTGGGGCGATGTTGGGGAAGTATTGGTGATATGTTCAAGGAAGATGTGTTGGAAGAATGTTTTGGGAGATGTTGGGGGTGTGGAGTGAAGATGTATAGAGGATGTGTTGGGATCTGCGTTTGGGGTGGTGCTGGGGCATGTGAGTTGGGGAACGTTTTGTGAGATATAAATAAGTTGTGTGTGTGTGGGGGGGTGGTGGGGGTGTTCTCTAGTGGTATGTGTTTGGGGATTTGCTGTCTGACCTGTTAGTCCACCCTTAAGACCTGTGTTGGTGTATAGAGCTCTACTGGCATTGCTGTCCAGGGCCTGACATGGGAGAGCAAGGGATTGTGGGAAATCGGTGCCAGGCAGAACTGCAGCCTGGTCTCAGTGAGGTCCACTTCCATAACATGAAGGTGCCATGAGCCCACTGAGATGCCATCTGTATGTGTGTGTGTGTGCCGTTCGCTCCTTTTTCTCACTGCAGTGTGTGTGTGTATTGGTCAAACTGGAATGTAAATCCAGTAGGAGAGGATGGAGAGTAAGGCATAATATGATCAGAAGAAGAAGAGTGACTGTCACCACGCTGTATTTGATCATTTCCCTTTAACAGCACAACACCAAGTGTTTTTTTGCCTCGAGCCAATTCTCAATGATTATAATTTTTCTATTGATTAAAGAAACGATACATCAGACGCTTCATTCGTTTACAATCAGATGTTATGAAACAAGTCGGTTCCTGAACACAGATATAAACAATTGTTTACATAAACATCAAAATGACGAACACCGAGGCCACGCCTCCTTCCTAGAGTTCCCAAAACAGGTCCTTAAAATGAAGGAATGAATGAATAAACACATAACACACGAAGTGAATCGTGTTGTGTCAGTGTGTGTGTGTGTGTGTGTGTGCGTGTGTGTCTGTGCGGATGGGCGGGGCGGAGATGGCGCGGCGTGAGCAGTACTGTAAGTGGCATATGGAGCCATATGCTGGTTTGTACAACCTGCCAGTGACAATGTGGCCGCTTGTAAATGGCTAATATCACCACACACACACACACACACACACACACACACACACGCACACACCACATGCACACACACACACACACACATGAATCAGAATAATGTGATAATTAGGATGTCAGGTATCAGATGAAGACAGAAGCTGCTACATTCACAGCTGTAGCTTTAATAATGACGTGTGCGGGTATAAAGTCTCACGTCACGAGTTATTCTGGTTTCTGGATTTGCGAGTTGCGACTCGGGTTGTGCTGGAAAAAGGGGCGTGTCTCAATGACGCACGATTCTGCTCTTAGATTTAAGCACGTGATGTCCGCTGGAGCGAGCCGTGCGATGTAACCGCTCCAGTGTGTCACGCCGAAATCTGCGCTTTACTTTAATTACAGACAGAATCAGGGCGGGGCAGAAGATCAAACACGCTGTTCAGTCATTAATCAGAGCGTTTCTGCATTTCACCTAACAGCTCCACGCTGTCCTTCTTCCCTGCCTCTCCGTCCTGTGTTTCCTCCCCAGACGAGCGTCGGTCAGTTCATCCTTCAAACCTTCCTCACATTTTCAAGCATCAGATGTGAGAACATAAGAGACCGAAGTTATTTTATTAATGTAACGAATCTGACTCGTCCATTAACCTGTGACCTCTGACCTCTGACCTGTGACCTCATCTCGCTGAGCTGGATCTAGCCTCTCGCCTTTATATGACGATTAGCTATGGCAGTCTTATTGTAGTATTTAAATTAATGTGTGTGTGTGTGTGTGTGTGTGTGTGTGTGTGTGTGTGTGTGTGTGCGCAGGAGTTCGCCGTGTTGACCAAAGAGCTGAATGTGTGTCGGGAGCAGCTGCTGGAGAGAGAGGAGGAGATCGCAGAGCTCAAAGCTGAGAGGAACAACACAAGGGTCAGTACAATGTGTGTGTGTGTGTGTGTGTGTGTGTGTGTGTGTGTGTGTGTGTGTGTGTTTACATGTGTATATGTGTGTGTGTGTGTGTGTTGTGTGTGTGTTTGTGTGTCAGACGTTTACATAGACCCAACAGACTGGATGTTAACAAGCTCTAGTTTTGGTTTTGGTGAATGTGGTAGAACATCTCCAATACCTTCATGTAATATTTCCACCATTTCTCCACACACACTCAGATGCCTTTACACAGATGGGAAATTCTCATAAAATGATGTCATTGCTTTAGAAGCTTCTGAAAGGCTAACTGACATCATTTGGGTCAATTATTGGTGTACCTGCCCACCTTCAATCTCACTTGACCTCATGCGTAATCAGCCAAGAACATAAATGTTGTGATCGTCCACAAGTCTGGTTCATCCTGGGGAACAATTTCCAAATGCCTTCCACGTTCATCTGTAGAAACAATACGACACTAGTAATACTACCCAAGTATAAACACCACGAGACTACAGTGCCATCACACCGCTCAGGAGACGTGGACGTTGGGACAAAAAGTACAAATCAATCCAAAGGGCCGTGTGAAGACACTGCAGGAAACAGAGACAACAGCATCCACAGTACAGCGAGAGGGACGTCAACACAACCTGAAGGGCTGCTCAGTCAGGAATAAACCCGGAAGAACAGACACACGATGGTCTGATAAAGATCTGAAGACTTTTGCTCCTCTGGTCTGATGATCTCATAAAATAGACCTCATCATGAAGGAGACGGATTATGTGGATATTTTGAAGCAACATCTCCAGACATCAGGCAGGAAGTTAAAGCTCTGATGTAAATGAGTCTCACAACGACTCCAAGCGAATATTTATGGACAGAACTGCAAAGCGTGTGAGTCCTACAATCCTGCCTCAGTTACAGGAAACTCCAGCAACTTATTGTAAGAAGCGTGTGGAAGCCGACCGGACACATTAGACCCAGTGCCACAGTTTAGAGACGATGTGTGTGAACTTCTGAGCCACTGGAAATGAAAGATGAAAGAAATCAAAGCTAAAATGAATCTTCATTTCACTAGAATTCCATGTCAGGAATTGTGAAAAACTGAGATCAGATATATTTGGCTCAGGTGTATCTTGAAGTTTTCTCTTTCCATCCTGTTTTTCTTCACTTTCATTTTCTTCCCATATTCTCACTACTCAATGTCTTTACTTTTATTTTCTGTCTCCTTTCCTTCTTTTGCTCCATCATTTATTACATCATTTCACTTCTTCCTTTAATTTCTTGTCCTCCCCTTCCTTCCTTCTTCCTGTCCTTTCTTTCCCTTCATTTCCTCCCTTCTGTCTCTCATTTCATTGTATTTTCTTTCCCTTTTTGTTTTACTTTTCTTTCCATTTCTTTCTCTTTTCTTCCTTTGCTCTCATTTCCACTATTATTTCCTCTCTTTCGTACTTCCTCCTTTACTTCTGACTTCCTTCCTTCACTCCTTCTTTCTCCTCCTTTCTTTTCCTTCCTTCCCTTTACCTTCATTCACTGTTCCCCTCATTTACACGCTCCACATGTTTTTTCTGCATTTCCTTCCTTTCTTACTTACTGTATTTTTTTCCTTTCCTCTACTTTCCCTTTCTTCTTGTCCTCCTCTCATTCCTTCTTCTTCTTTCCCCTCTGTGTGTGTGTGTGTGTGTGTGTGTAGTTGTTGCTGGAGCATTTGGAGTGTCTGGTGTCTCGTCACGAGCGCTCCCTGAGGATGACGGTGGTGAAGAGACAGGCTCAGTCTCCGGCCGGCGTCTCCAGCGAGGTCGAGGTGCTCAAGGCTCTCAAGTCTCTGTTCGAGCACCACAAGGCTCTGGATGAGAAGGTGACTCACACACACACTCACAGAGTCACACACACACACACACACACACACACACACACACACACACACACACACACACACACACACACACACACACACTGCTACAGCTGTCTACCTGTTTGTGTGCAGGTGCGGGAGCGACTGCGTGTGGCTCTGGAGCGAGTCGCCGTCCTGGAGGAAGAGCTCGAGTCGTCTACCAATGAGGTCACACAACCTCACACATCCTCGCACATCATCACACATCCTCACACAACCTCACACATCCTCACACAACCTCACACAACCTCACACATTCTCACATAACCTCACACATCCTCACACAACCTCACACATCCTCACACAACCTCACACATCCTCACACAACCTCACACATCCTCACACAACCTCGCACATCCTCGCGCAAGCTCACACAACCTCACACATCCTCACACAACCTTGCACTTCCTCACACATCCTCACACAACCTCACACAACCTCACACATTCTCACATAACCTCACACATCCTCACACAACCTTGCACTTCCTCACACATCCTCACACAACCTCACACATCCTCACACAACCTCACACATCCTCACACAACCTCACACAACCTCACACATCCTCACACATCCTCACACAACCTCGCACATCGTCACACAACCTCGCACATCCTCACACAACCTCACACATCCTCACACAACCTCACACATCCTCACAAATCCTCACACATCCTCACACAACATCGCACATCCTCACGCAAGCTCACACATCCTCACAAATCCTCACACATCCTCACACAACATCGCACATCCTCACACAACCTCACACATCCTCACACAACCTTGCACTTCCTCACACAATCTCACATAACCTCACACATCCTCACAAATCCTCACACAACCTCACACATCCTCACACAACCTCACACATCCTCACACATCCTCACACAACATCGGACATCCTCACACAACCTTGCACTTCTTCACACATCCTCACACATCCTCGCGCAAGCTCACACATCCTCACACAACCTCACACATTGTCACACAACCTCGCACATCCTCACACAACCTCACACATCCTCACACAACCTCGCACATCCTCACACAACCTTGCACATCCTCACACAACCTCGCACTTCCTCACACATCCTCACACAACCTCACACATCCTCACACATCTCTCCATCGTCTTCTTCACATCTCCCTCACACACGTCTTTCTGTTCTTCCTCGCAGGTTCTAACTCTGCGTGATCAGATCAAACGGCGTGAGCGTGGTCAGGACAACGGTAAAGAGGTGAGATCCGACTCCTCTTAGATCTCCACCTCTCATGTTTAACTTTTCTCTGTTTCACAAATTTTTTTCTCATTCGTTCCTCAGCGCCTCCCGAACGGCCCTTCCTCCATCTTGGATGACGGAGAGATCGACAGACAGAGGGAGGGAGAGATTGAGCGCCAGAGGGCGGAGCTTTCACAGCTCAAAGAGCGGCTGGCCCTCATGTGCAGACAGGTGTGTGTGTGTGTGTGTGTGTGTGTGTGTGTATATGCAAGTTTCAGAGAGAAAGAGAGAGAGATAAAGAGACCTTTTGCATTTGAAGCCGGCATGGAGAAAAACTACATGGTTGCTATGGAGACTTATGTGACAGTGCCCTCTTGTGGCCGACTACAGCACTGCAGTCCATCATTTATTACAGTTACATCATATCTCTCTCTCTCTCTCTCTCTCTCTCTCTCTCTCTCTCGCCCAATCTGATCAAGAGAACTTCACTAGCATGACAAAAAAAAATCATGAAAAGGGTTCCGCTCGACGGAACAAAGTATTGACACCCTCTGCTCCATGTGGTACATTTTGGGTTGTTCGGCTTTGTCTCTTGCCCAGCAGTGCCGCACACATTTACATTTGAAATAAACATCAAGTCTGTTTAATTTCATATTAGATTATGAATCGTTATTCGACAGACTTTAATCCCTGAAACTGGTCCTGCTTTTACACACTCAGTTATGTGGCAGAGAAAAGACATCGGGACCCAACCAGGGAGCTAATAACTAATATTGATATTAGTGTGTGTGTGTGTGTGTGTGTGTGTGTGTGTGTGTGTGTGTGTGTGTGTATAGGTTGGAGAGATTGAGGAGCAGCTCACAGCAGCCAGGAGGGAGGTGACTAAGACTGAGGAGGCCAATCAGAAGCTTCAGAGGGAGATTAAAGAGGTTGAACACACACACACACACACACACACACACACACACACACACACACACACACACACTTACAGCCCTCCCTCATTCTTTCACCACAATGGCTGCTCCTGTCATGCTGTAGTGATTAATTGTGATGGGTGTGTGACTGTCAGATACAACGCTACACACACAACACACACTACACACACACTGCCTGCCATTCATCTCTGACTTTCTGGATGATGTTGAGTCACTTTGTTTTGTGCTTCGGCTCGAACGTCTGCGATCTCGGCAGCGCTGAGCTTTCATGTCACGGCACTGACATGTCTCGCTCTGGAATTTTCCTTTTGTGATAAAGATCTTTGTGATGCAGCGCGCATTCAGCTCACTCTCACTTTCCAAACTGCTGATTCAAAGCAGGTGATTCAAAACAAGTAACTCAAATGTGATTAAAAGCCGTTCAAAGGCGGCATGGTGGTGTTGTCACCTCATGCCTCCAGGGTCCAGGTTCGATTCCTGCCTCGGGTCTATGTGTGTGTGGAGTTTTCATGTTCTCCCAGTGCTTAGTGGGTTTCCTCCCAAAGACATGCAGATTAGGCTGCAAATTGCCTGTAGTGTGTGAATGGTAACCACCCTTATCGTCAACGGTCCTATATCTTTAAACAAGATATTAAAAAATAAAAAACAAAACAGAAAACAGAATCTAAACCACTCAGTGATTCCATCCAATGATTCAACACCAAAATTAAAGGTTTTTAAAAATCTGATTCGAAAAAATAAATCCAAGTGAATAATACAAAGGAAGTACTATATAATTACTCTGTACATTTAACGAATCAAATCAAAACCAGATGTTTAAAAACAAAAGAGTCAAACGCACTGATTCAAAACAAGTGATTCAATTCAAAGCAATTTGACACAACCGTTTTAAATTAAATATTTAAAAACAACAGAATCAAAATCACTAATCCATAAAAAATAATTCAGTTCAGCTTCGAAATCAGCAATTAATTCACAGAACAAGCATTTTAATACGGAAAGTTCAAAATGAAATAATTTAAAGCATAAAATCTACAAGGCGGCATGATGACTCAGTGGTTAGCACTGTCGCTTTGCACCTCCAGGGCCTGGTTTCGATTCCCAGCCAGGTTCGATTCCTGCCTCTGTGTGCATGGAGTTTGCATGTTCTCTCTGTGTTTGATGGGTTTCCTCCGGGTTCTCCGGTTTCCTCCCATAGTACAAAGACATGCAAGTTAGACTAATTGGCGTTCCCAAATTGTCCGTAGTGTGTGAATGAGTGTGTGTGTGTGTGTGTGTGTGTGTGTGTGTGTGTGCCCTGCGATGGATAGGCGGCACCCGTCCAGGGTGTGGCCCGCCTCAAGTCTCCTGGAATAGGCTCCAGGCCCCCTGTGACTCTAAACAGATAATTCAGAACAAAAATTTAATTGAGATCCAAAATAACTGTTTCAAAACAAATGATTGAAAGAAAATTTATAAAAACACTTTCAGACAGAAAACATTCTATTTTCTCTCGCTGTTCTCTCTTTATTGCGTAATTGTCGACCACCCACAAACTCCTTGTAACACACAAGTAGCATGCAGGTAGCATTCCACGCTACTGTCTATTGATAATAACTTGAGCATGTTAGCGCTAGCCTGCTTTAGCCGTCGCGTGCGTGTTTAACCTCCAACTGCACTAAACATCACCTGACAATAGTTTGTTGTGATGATATATAATAGAAAGTTTGTGATTTTTGACAAAATGCTACCAAACACCGATGTTTACACAATATCTAATAACCTGTTAATAATTTCACTGAAATCCTAGTAGGAATTTAAAAATAATCTATCCATATTTACACCTAAAACACAACACAATAAATGTAAAGTTATTTAAAGCTAGTCAGAACTGAATTCAAGTTGGATTAGCGCTTGATGCTAACGGTAATTCCTGTGTAATTTTAATAATTCCGAGCCTTTTCCTAATATTTTTTTAACACATCTGAGGTAAATGTGAACATTTTAAACAATTTCCTCTCATTTCCTGATGAACCTTCTGCCTCCAAGTTGTTAAAATGTGCTAGCTAATTAAATCCTCATCCTCAGAATACTGCTCACTGCAGCCATGTGTCTCAGTTGCCTAGCAACAGTTTTTGCTGTATTTTGAGTATTTTTTATGGGAAAATGTTTGGCTTACCTCTGAACACTTTACTTTTTCACAATTATTTGTTTATTATAGCATGATTTTGATTTATTCAGTAATAAAGGTGAAATTAACAGGAAATTAACATTGATGGCTACTGAGAGTTAGCATGCTAAGTTCTTGGCTTTATCAGCTTTAATTAACTTCTCTCTCTCTCATAGGCTCTGTGTCAGAGAGAGGATATGGAGGAGAGAATAACCACCCTAGAACGCAGGTAAACGTGTGTGTGTGTGTGTGTGTGTGTGTGTGTTAATCCTCTAGATATTAAACACAGATTTTAAATGCAGAATATTATTTATTCAACTTAAAAACATATTTATTATAGATGGTCATGAAACAATGTACAAAATAATAGCAGCTGCACGTTATTAAATATTGTTTAAAAAAACAGGTAATTTTGAACGTTTATCTGCTTCATGTACGTAATGTTGTGGAACATTCAGAAGTTAGTGGATGTTTGATCCCAAGATCCTCAGTCTCCAGATGGATGGAAATTATAGTAAGATTCGATAATTTCATTATAGAGTTCGGGATGAACTGCAGCCTTGGAAAAAAATGTAGTAAAAATTTTGAAAGGTGGATTGTATTGTTTCTCCACGACTCTGTAGGTGCTTCGTGCCTCTTCGTACTGCATCATAGATTCCAAAAATATGAAAATTCTTACGATTTAGTGTGGCGTCGCCCTTAAAGCTTTTTTGTTTTTCTGTTTTTTTAATAAACATATAATTCAATTTTGCTAAAAATTTGCCTCCCCATGTGAAGCATTTTTGACCGCTGGATTGCTTCCAGTAAGAATTCACCTCCGGAATGGATAAAATTTGAATGCCGAGGTTTTTTCAGCACAACTCAGGCAATATGATGAACTGAATAAAAATTTTAACCAACTATACAAATACATGACTGATCAAAAAAAAAAAAGTAAATGGGTCACATAGGCAAAAAAAATAGCACAGATACACATGATCACATGTTTTATGGTTGTTTTCGGTTGTTTCTATGATCAAAAAATAATAATAATCATGTGCCCATTTTGTGAGTTCTACATTTTTGTGACGTCATTCCCATATTCCTGTCATGGTAAAATTTACACGTTATAAAAGTAATGATAACTTTGGTTCTACCTGACATGTCCGAAAACCCAAACACATAGTTTGATGTCTTTACAATAACAATTGTTAAAAAGCAGTATACAAAATTTTTTTCATTGAATTGAACTGAAGCCTCCTTGATAACACACAATGGGAAGTCTTCCATATAAGCACACACACATATATTATTATTATTATTTTTTTTTTTATCATGATTGACCCATTCTGTGTTGCTGGCCCGGATCTGTGCCGCTTGGGTTTTGGGTTGACCCCTCGTCATACTGCATAATGTTGTTTGGTTTTAGTGGGAGGGGCGATGACATCCGCACGGCGATCGTGGTGTTAAATGTGGAGGATGAAGTGGCTCGAGGCTCGGTCCTAGACTGTTTGCTAACTGCTTATTTTTGTCTAGCTATGCTAAGATAGATGACGTGACATTTTTCACCGTCTGGGTTTAAACATTTATAAGATGGATGTTCGTAAGACAAACCACGAGGATCCGGGTCAGTGTTAGCAGGTTGAGTTGACAGGACGGAAAGGAGGACTTGTGTAAATAGATCTCCTTTATATGGTTCATGACCAGAAAAAAAAAAAGACAGAAAGCCTTGACAAACTGCGGGCGGTTCGAGAGACAGCGCAGCAGTTCCTGATGGTTATGACGAGTCATAGTAGATCGTGAGGTGTCGTAGGTTCTCCGTGGGTAAATCTCCAAAAATGAGAAAGCAGCTGTGTAGGTGTCAGAAAATGTACAGCTTCACCTCTGACTGCTCTTTGCTCATGCCTTAAATATTATACAAACTGTTCGCATCAAAAAGTCATCAGTTTTACAAGCTTTCCACGGCTGCTTATTATTATTATTATTATTATTATTATTATTATTATTATTATTATTGTTAGATTATGTGGAGTATCTATATGAGTTCCTGTGTATGAGCTGTTGCTATGGAAACTATATCCTGTCTAATTAAAGCACATGAATATGAACCTGAATAACACACACTTTCTATCCAATCAGATTCGAGCCTTCGGTTGCACTGTGGTGTAAATGAAACTAATTATAAATCTAGTCGTAATGCTGCTGCTTTTCCAAAAAAAGTTCATAATCCAGGAGCGTGTTCTTTTCCTGCAGGTACCTGAGCGCCCAGCGGGAGGCGACGTCTCTTCATGACATCAAAGACAAGCTGGAGAACGAACTGGCCAGTAAAGAGTCTCTGTACAGACAGGTACGCGCTCGGCCTTCTGCTCTCTTTTGGTCTAGCATCTGTTGTGGATATGGGCTATAAATAGCATCTATGTGTGTGTGTGTGTGTGTGTGTGTGTGTGTGTGTGAGAAAGAGTTTCTGTTTATACAATAATTCACAACTTGGGTGTCATTTTCAAACACCGCAGTGCATTGTGGGTATCCTGACAGAGCTCTGTGTAGACTTAATGTTTTGCTAAGGTTGGATTTAGCAGTGCATTCTGGGATGCTTTTATCACCATCTATAATTATAAATAATAATATTAGTAATATTATAATAATAATATATAGTGATGGGGAAAATAGTTGCATAGTTTCAGATAGGTATCACAATTCTTTTGCGTAACAATTCATGTATCATATTGTTGTGTATTAATTTTTATATAATAAATTATTATTATTATTATTATTATTATTATTATTTTATTTTATTTATTTATTTTTTTGCATTTGGTGTTGTAAATTGCTGCCATCCCTTTATAATCCTAGTTTAAACTATTCACACATTGGCAGGCAGCACAACATCCTGCTTGGTTTGTTTGAAATTGTAACAAAATCAAAAAAAAAAATAAACTGAATCAGGATATTTATAAAGTCGTGATATTTACAGAATCGCAATACAGATCGAATTGGCACCTACGGTATCGTGATAATTTTGTATTGAGCAATCCTGGGTTATTCCCAAGTCTATTAAATAATAATAATAATAATAATAATAATAATAATAATAATAATAAATAGATAAATATATTTCCATAGTTTTATTTTATATTAATTATATTTATATTCTTAGCTAATCACAATTCCAGCATACAAAAATTAATAAACATTGCAAACAAATTAGTTACATTTTAACTGACAATAATACCTTAAAAAGTCAATATTTTAAAGTTTAGGCAGATCAAAGTAAAATATTTATTAGATGGTTTTTAAACAAATATAACCTCTTGTTTAAAAATATATTAAATATCAAATAAAATGGTATTTTCCAGTACAGTAAAGCAATTTCAGGCTTACAGTGAGTAACACTATCTAGAAATAATTACATTAATGTTGAGTTTGTTAAATGTTATAAAAAGAAAAATTAAACAATGTTTAAACAATGCAGTGTCACAGACTGATGTACAAAAAGATGTTTGTAAATCTCAGTTCTATAAAATATCGTTAACATACTGTAGTATCTAATGTTTCTTATTATAAGATGAAAATAAAGCAATGA
This sequence comes from Clarias macrocephalus, assembly GCA_011419295.1. Classification (NCBI taxonomy): domain Eukaryota; kingdom Metazoa; phylum Chordata; class Actinopteri; order Siluriformes; family Clariidae; genus Clarias; species Clarias macrocephalus. The sequence continues at coordinate 6,711 of JAAGKR010008132.1, read as the reverse complement.
TATTCAAAAAGTTTTTTTTTTTTTTACTAATTTCAACCTTGATTTTTTTATACCTGCAGATGATACATTGTTCATAAGTTGAAATAAACAAAAACAATAAGAACAATAATAAGAAGAAAATAATAAACGACAGCTGTAGTATATTAGATATATTTAATTCCATTTTCATGTGGTATAATATACTGAATTATTTATTTATTTATTTATTTATTTATTTATTTATTTATAAATACAGCACTTATATTTAGTAAAATGATCCTCCAGTTATCAAAAGAAGTCCATTCCATGCTAAACGTCTAGCGTATATATTGTTTAAGTGTAATCTGGTCTAATGTTTTGAATATTTCCTATTGAGACGGGACTCGCACGAGTCGGGATACGGCCGATCCACAGGGTGATACAATCTGACAGTTGTTCGATGTTCTGAGACCTGAGTGTCTGTAATCACCGCGTTCAGATGTGGATTGTATCAGTTTCATGAGGCTGACTTTTCTCGAGATTAGATTTATTTAGCTAAACTTACTTTCTCTCAATTTGTCCCTAATGAGAAGTTGACGTTTTAATGCACTGTGATTAAGCCTTAAAACCCGCCTTAGTTCAAAGACTTGGAGACAAACTGGATGAATTATTATTATGATCAGTAGTAGCAGTAGTAGTTTTTTTTTTACTTATTAATTTAATTTAATGAATTTAATTAAATTTTTGTTCATTATTTTTTTCTAAAATATTTCCCCCACCTCTTAATCAATATAATAATAATAATAATAATAATAATAATAATAATAATAATAATAATAAGTTTAATTTACTCTATATGGTGCATTTATCATACCCAAGGTCACAAAACTGCATTTTAGTAAAAATATCTCAAATCAAGTCAAATCTATCTGCAAATTCTATATATAAGATGACAAACAAATATAGGATTTTCAGCCTATTTGAGGCAAATAATTTAATTTCTAAATGTAAATTATTGTTTCATTTCAGCTTTTTAAAAATAAACAAAATTATTTGCCAACATTAATACTTTATAATACATAAAATACTTTCTATCATTTAGATGTCAGGTTTTGCAGAAAACACACAAAATGAACAGTGAATAAAAATCGAATCCAGTGAGGACAGACAGACACACACAGGGTTCACAGGTCAGGAAACTGGATATCATTCAGCTCATGTGCGTTTTGTATATGTAAAAAAAAGTGAAAGTTAAGGTTAATTAGAAAAAGCCATTTCCTCCTTCTCACATAAGTACAGTATGTTGACGTTAAACACCATCTTGTCAGAGATTACAGAGCATGCTCACGGGACATTTACATTTAATCACACTTACAAAGGGGGGGGAAAAAAACCTCTATATAAGAAAAAAAAGAGCAGAAAAACACATAACGGGGGCGGAGTGATCATGAATTCATTTCCTGACGTTGAAGGCTTCCGCTAATATTATGCTGTAAGACTTAAAGAGTGTTCAGTCGAGCGTGTGGTTCTCATCTGCTCAGCCGTTCTCATCCTTCTCTCCCGATCTCTGTGCAGAGCGAAGAGAAGAACAGGCAGCTGCAGGAGCGTCTGGATGACGCCAAGCAGAAGCTCCAGCAGACGCTGCAGAGAGCCGAGACGCTGCCCGAGATCGAGGCTCAGCTCGCTCAGAGAGTGGCTGCTCTCAATAAGGTACATCTCACACACACACACACACACACACACACACACACACACACACACACACACACACATGGTGTAAAATCCCTACAGTGTTAATTATCACTATTTCCCTCCTCTTATCCCAGAAGTATTCGATCCGCTAAGACGTGTTCGGTGTCTGAGCTTCGCTTCCATTTTGCTCAGGAGCTACAGTCCTGTAGTCGATGTAATGTCAGTCTGTTTCACCCAAATATTTACCTTTCTGCAAAAATTCTGCCCCCGTCACCTGACACAGACTCGCTAATGTGATTCAGGACTCAACCGTAGGGATCAGTCACGACCGACACAATTAGCATCCTGACAGATCGAATCCAAGCGCTGAAAACAAAGGCAAAATAAAATGAAAAAGGAAATTATTGTGTTAGAATTATTATGTGTGTTATTTATGTTTACTTGTTAACACATGCTTTGGATTCTTTTAGTTGGAAATTTTTTTTAATAAAAAGCAAGTGTCAGATATTTCAGTTAATACCAGAGTTACAAGTCTGCACTAAAAAACGCTGTTCAGCCGTAACATTAAGCATCGCCAGGTGAACAACACTGAGTATCAGGTAAACCCCAGTGAACCGGTGACAGGATCATGGACACAAACACCCAACACAAGCCCGTCCGGTCTGGTCCGTTCCGGTCCCACAGAAAAGATCCCAATCCGATTGCGCCCCACATGATGCACCGGACAAACAAGTCTGACTCACGGAGGCTCCACCCCCCGAACCACAGCTCGAAAAGGATCCTCTGCCAACATCCTGGTGCCAGATCCCACAGCGCCCCCCATGTGCGGGGCCGGAATCACCCTGGTGACACACGGGGAACCCCAAACCTAGTTGGTTTTACAGTTGGATGACTGATGGATGTATACAGTATAGTGGAGTATATTATATACATGTACACATGTAAGTTTATGAAATCCATGTTTTGCCCTCATTAGTGTTTAAGGTTTTGCGACACGCCCACAATAATCAAACTACGTCAAGTGTTTGTAAAGTTTTACAAGTTTACGAGCGACTTGTCACCTGCTTGTGAGTGGAAATTGCGTGAAGGTCTCAGTTTTTTTGCTGAGTTTTAAAATCCAACGCTATATACTGTATATATATATATATAGGCAAGTCTCATTGTCTTGTTTTTTCTCTTTCTCTTGTCCGTCACGCTTCGTCTGGTTCCTCCGTCCTTCTGTCGCAGGCTGAGGAACGCCATGGCAACTTCGAGGAGCGACTGCGACAGATGGAGGCACAACTGGAGGAGAAGAACCAGGAGCTGCAGAGAGTGAGTCACGATTTCTTACCCCTTTTACATCATTTTACATCCCTCTCTCTCTCTCTCTCTCTCTCTCTCCCTCTCTGTCGTTCTCTTCATTTCTCACTCTGTCGTTTTTTTTCTTTTTCTTTGATGCTGGAGTTTAACCCTCAGAGCTCTAATAACGAATATCCAGAACACAGTCTGTTTTAGACAAAGACACCGTAGTGTGTGTGTGTGTGTGTGTGTGTGTGTGTGTGTATGTGGTGTTGTGCGTGTGTGTGTGTGTCTGTGTGTGGAATAATTGGAGCTCTGGGTGTCAGGACGACCAAGTTTAAAAAAAAAAAGAAAGTAGAAGTTATTATTAAAAAAGTGAAAAGAAGTGGGAAGAAGGGAACTGCAGCGCTGTCAGAGTTTCTGGGACAGAATCATTTTTAGACTTTCGTTTCCACACGAGCGGAGAAAAACGGAACACACCTCGGACCAGACGGACGCGGTGTCACATGACGCATAAAGTCACAGGCAGGGTGTATAAATAGCTGAGAGAAAGCCGGGATAAATGAGGGAATCACACGGTGTAAAATAGTTTTGCGTGTTAATCAGAGTTTACTTGACGAGTCTGACTACTTGCTTTAAGTCACGTCCCGACTCGGCAGGAGCTCTAATGTGGTATATAATGTGGCAGAGGTGGCGAGTGCAGCTACTCCGTTACTCTACTAAAGTATGTTTTCGTCTATCTACACTTTACGATCCATCTGTGATATTTTTTATCACACCGTGGGTATACCAGGGGCAGTGGTGGTTCAGGCTCTGAGTTACGGATCTGAAGATCGGCGGTTCGAGCCCCAGCTCCGCCAGGTTGCCGCTGTTGGGCCCTTGAGCAAGGCCCTTAACCCTGTCGGCTCCAGGGGCGCCGGAAAAAAAAATGTCTGACCCTGCGCTCTGACCCCTGCCTACTAACAAGAAGCTGGGATATGTGCAGTAATGTGTGTGATCAATAAGGGCTGAACTTAACTTGCTTATACTCGCTCACATTTTTAATAAAAAACAATTTTAACGTGCATCTACGCTGTCACTCACACCATACCATGACTGAGCCCCTCCCCATGTATGAGGGACAGGAACAGCTCCACCAGTCCCAGCAGTCCCAGTTTACAGAAAGCACTGGCAGCTCATCATGAAAGCACAGATTGCTTAGTGCAGAAACGACATTGGTGGTTACCTAGGCAACAGATCCTGCCCAATGTTTTATTGTATAGACAGGGTAATCAATCAATCAATCAATCAATCAATCAATCAATCTTTATTTATATAGCACTTACCCAGTACCAAGTAGTTTCTTGGTGCTGAACAAAATGCAAAATGCCATTTGTGGACTAAATTTGTCAAATTAAATGAGACCGAGACATGTAGCATGAGATCAAATAAACATAAAACAATAAAAGACAGTAATACTGAAGTAACGGCAGATGCTAACGATGCCACCCGCCATGTGTTTAATTAATGTTGAATCCTGTTACTGTCAGTCTCTACTAGACTCGAACATTCACGTGATCATCAGGGTCGACTTCAGCTGTGTTTCTCAGTAACTCCGTCAGATAGACATCCAGATGACTGCAGGTACATTTCACAGCATTTACTTACTACTTCACCTTGAGTAAAAGTTTGACATGGTACTTTACAGTGCAAATACATTTCACAGCGAGTATTTGTTCTTCTAGTATTGTGCTTGTGTCCGTCGGTTACCGAAACACAACATCAGGACGGCATTGGTTCTGGATAATGTGACAGATGCGACATCAAACCAACCCCAGATCAGCCGTTATTAATGTTCCAGGTGGACCAGGGGTCGGTGTTGGGCGTCTCACCCAGGACGGAGTTCAGATGTATTTCAGTTGTTTAACATCCAAACGGCGTGTATTCAAACTCTTTTTAAGTCATAGTTTTCACTTACTGCCGCTAAATCTTTCACAGTATAAATCCCATGTCCTGCGTCCTTATTGTCCAGCACGCGTCTCACGGGGTCGTGTAGTTACTCTGTAGGTGGCCCTTCATACTGTCATGTCTTCCACGAGAGTCCAGGAGGACCGTTATCTCATTCTTACGTTTTCTTAAAGGTGAACATGATGATCCTCTACAACCTGCACCATGTTTCAACTTTTCAAAGGCAGACATGGTGACCAAATGTGTCAAATATCGAGCATCCTCTACTTATACAGAGGATAAACACCTAACGGTTCTCTGTGAGGAACACTATGGAAGTGAGACTGTGGAAGGTGGAAGGCAATGTTAGAGTGATCAGGGAGGGAAGCGTTGTTTTTCTTTTTTGAGGAAGACTGGACTGGGGTGTTGGCTTTAAAGGACAGGGAAGCTGAGGAGAGGGAGATTTACAGGGACGTGCAGAGCCGCCCTGAGAGGGAACATGTGGAGAAGAAAGAGTGTGTGGAAGCGCTGGATAAAAGCTGATGAAGAGTTCAAGGCACGGAGCATTTATGGCATTTGCCAGACGCCCTCATTCAATGCAACTTACATTTGCATCTCATTATACAGTTGAGGGTTAGGGGCCTCGCTCAAGGGCCCGACAGTGGTGCTGGGGTTTAAACCTGGAACCTCCTGATCAGTAGTCCAACCCGTAACCACTGAACCACCAGCTTTAAGAGGCCAGGGATATGAGGGAGCGTGTCGGTGGTGATACAACCTACTGGATCCCATCCGCCGTTAAACAACAAGGAAAAAGAAGAAGAAGAAGAAAATTCTAATAAAAAGTAAAACAAAGGACAAGATGGCCGTCTGTTAGAGTGACATCACAGAGGACATGGGGAGGCAGAAATCCACACCGAAATCTTCTGCTTGAGTTCTGTTATTTGTACCACTTACGTACATTAGCACAGAAAGTAAAGAAGCAAACTTCACCCTCTAAGCTTTAATTTTGGTTAAAGTACTTTTAATTGAACTCCGTCACCATGGAAACATCTGTTCAACGCCACATCACTGAGCTCAACGCAACAAACCTTTCCTTTAACAGTTGAGAGAATGTGACAGGCTTTAGGACCTGGTGATTTTGTGCTTTGTAAGGTTACAGCTTTACGTATTTCCAGCCCTGGCACTGGAGACTCCTTCCATAACCGCTCGGTAAACATCTCCATGCAGGACGGTTAGCATCGAATGTGACGCTGTTTCTTACATTTATACTCATCGTTATGTGGAGCGTTTGCTTCCTCCTGTTACTATAGCAATGGTAAGGCGTTGGAGCGACATTATTATAATTTGGGGCATTTAAAAATTTCCGGAAAATGTATATAATAAAAATAATTATTATTTTTAGTATTTCACTTTTTTTTTTACAGACACATCCGCACATTTCTCTTTTCGTCTTTCTCTTTTTTTTGGATATGTGTGTGTGTGTGTGTGTGTGTGTGTGTGTGTGTGGAACTTGTTGTACCATGAACATGTTCTTGTCACTGTGTGTGTGTGTGTGTGTGTGTGTGTGTGTGTGTGTGTGTGTGCATTTGCTCTCCTCTGCCCTGCTCTTCTCTCTGTCTGCCAGGCAAGCATTTTTTTTATCAGAGGACAACACGCTTCTTTTCCTCCCACTCACTTCCTCTCTCTCTCTCTCTCCCTCTCTGTCTCTCTCTCTCTCTCTCTCTGTCTCTCTCTCTCTCTGTCTCTCTCTGTCTCTCTCTCTCCCTCCCTCTCTGTCTCTCTCTCTCCCTCTCTCTCTCTCTCTCTCTCTCTCTCTCTCTCTCTGTCTCTCTCTCTCTCTCTCTCTCTCCCTCTCTG
>JAAGKR010008131.1:0-32868 GCA_011419295.1 Clarias macrocephalus | reverse complement strand
AAAAAAAAAAAAGCCCCAGCTGAAGTTCTTGCTTCTGCTATAGTCATCAGTTCAAGCATAGTTTGAACTGGCTCACCTCCCACCCAGCTTTCACGGCTCAGCTGTAATTAAAGCTTTTCTTTCAGTCTCTCTTTATTCAGGAGATAAAATGTGCCATGCCTTTGCAGGTGGCTGCTTATTTGGTCTAATTAAAACCATTACCGGCATTATGTACCCAAATCCTGGCACAGACAGAACTGACATTACTGACACGTGGCACCTTGTGAAAAATCGCAGTAAACGTCCTGCTTGCAGCCAGGAACAGAAATCTCATCTGGACGTAGCGTTATGAATACAAAATGTGAATAAATCTAACTGATGAGATGCGAATACAACTCACCTGGTATTAGAGCCATAAAAGGATTTTGGACAAATGATGCCTAAATTAAAAAGGGACAAAACGCCAAAGATGTGTTCTTGGAGTTCTCACCCTCCATCCCTTCTCTCATCAATCTCCCTAATTCACTTCCTCTTTCTCAGCGTGTGCTTCCCTCCCATTTTCTTCATCTCGTTTCTCAATTCCATCTCCCTCACCATTTTTCTAATCCACTTCACCTTGTTTCGCCTCCTTCTCTTCCTTTACTCTCTGCCTACCTTACATGTTCCCGTCCCTTTTTTTTTTCCCCTCCTTTTTTTAAGCTCCTTCTTTTTCCAGCCCACCCTCAGTCAGATCAGGTCAGTCAGCTCTGTTCCTCTGCACCTCCTTATCCTGGATCTGATATCAGTGTCTTGCAGTCAGTCAGCCCACAGGGGGACGACGGCGACGAGATGAGAGGCGCGATCAAACCCAGACAGTTCAGTAAAGAACACGCGCTCTGTCGCTCTGGAGAAAGAAAGAGACGCTGCACTCGAGGAGTCAAACGGGGCCAAAACTGGCCAGACGCTTAGGGCTCAAGTAAGACCTAAGCGGAGTTATTTTTTTCTTCACTTCTCACAACCTGAAAGAAACTAGAGAAAGTCATACACTGCTCAGCGCCGTCATGTGTAGACCTCCTGACTGTTCTTTTTTTATTTATTTTAGGCTATTATTATAGGCGCCACAGGCTGAATAGCTAACCTCTTAAAAAAAAAGAAAAGAAAAGAAAAAGAAAAAATCACAGACTGTTAACAACCAGTGTCAATTAGCATCAGGAAGTAGGAAGAATAAAGTACATGACTAATTAGCTAGAACAGATCTTGTAAAATATGCTTGCTTGAATATTTTCTTGCTGCGACTTCTTGTGCAAGTAGCTCTCGCCAGTACTAGACTATTAAGGGTTCTTCGATTGTCCCCTTATACGATCCCCATCAGTTCCAAGTGTAGCCATTTTAAAAGGCTAATTACCTTTAATAGTGCGATGACCTCTAGAGAACCGTTCAAGGGCCAATTTTACACTAAGAGTGTGCGAAGTAACGAGGACCTTCAGCTACATTTTATGCGTCTGATGGATTCCGTGTATAAACAAAAAAAATAAATAGCAATGATGTGGAGTTTGTCCTACACACACTTTTCCATTTAATACACAGAATATTAAAGAGTTAAACATTACCCTAAAAAGACTGGGAGCACTTGATTACCTCATGCACTCTTAAATATCCCTTAGTACAGGTGACTAAGACGGTTAGCAAACTTGTAAATGCTTTCTCACACACACACACACACACACACACACACACACGAGTCAAGGTTCGAAAATAAGCTTTTGCTCACCTAAGCCAAAAAAACAGCTTCCATTACTCAGATTTTTTCCATTCCACGGAAGCGGTTTTTGAAAACATTTTTTTGCCAGCAGTTTGTACGGTGACGGTTCCATCCACCCCTTTCTGGCCCTTAGCATTCTTCGACTTTGTCTGGATATTGCTGGCAGCTTTGCGCCCATTTTGAGTATTAGTATTTACTTCTCCTGACTGATTTATTGTATTTATATTTCATTCTTTGAAGAAGAAGGAGAATTTGCACCTGAAAATATTGACTGCTCCATACTGATATGCTAAACAGTAACAGCCCTGATTCAAGATGATTGACTCGAGCTTGGCTTAGTCTACAATATTGGAATACGAGGTTCTGAGCATGCGTCTGGGACTGAAAGCAAAGTGTTGGTAGCATCGACGCAAGAGTAGAAAGGAAATGCACTTTAATTACTTTTGACATTTAAACTGTGATATCGAAATGTTAAGTGTACGATTTTGATTTTAAACATGCCTATCTATGATCACTTAAGATTTATAAATGAGGATTTTTGGAAATATTTAGCACCTCAAAAATATAAATAAAACATTAACAAATTCTTTATCGACATCATACATAAATTCTTGTCTGTGTGCTTATGACCTGTAATAATAAACTGCAGCCTTTTGCAATTAAGTCATTGGACAGATCTGTGCTGCGATTATGTGATTAATTGTGGAGCACCTTTATTTTCAGTCAAATGTTTCGTACGAAATATACCGGCCATGAATCTTGGCATTTTAGCATTTAGTGGAGCTTCAGCTCAGACTGCTGGCATTCTTGCACTACAGCAGGGCCGTATTTTTAAGCCCGGTCGAGTACTAGTTCAACGCTTGGATATAGTTTCCAGTTCATAAATTTTATTATTATTATTCATTAAGAAATGAAGGTCAGTCCATCCGGAAAACTGCAGGAACTTTGGATATACAGCAACTTCAAAGACAGTCGCTAAAACCATCAAATGCTTTGATGAAGCTGGCTCTCGTGAGGGACGTCCAGGGAAGTTTGACCAAGGCATAACTTAATCAGCACATCTCAACATTGATCGAAGGATATTATTTCATCATTTGGTTGTCTTCTTCACTTTTTTTTTTTATATTGTAGAAGACAAAAATAAAAGACCGGTAGTGTAATTCTAAATGACCAGTAATTTGGAGTTCACAGTTACCTAACTAACCTATACTGAAGGATTATTCAGTGTTTCATGAAGCTCCAGATCCAATCACAGTGTGCGAGTTTGCTGCGAGTGGAGCGCAATATGAGCGATGCAACGACAGTAAAACTGTCTTTCATCAGTACATACATTACAACAAAAACCATGTCAAGACTAATGAAAGCACATACGATGATAGAGCACTTAACGTCACCTATAACTACTTAGACACGATTTAAACTGTACAATTAGAAGATTTGATTTCGGTAGCGGTTCCCGTTTGAGCGAACGGGTTCGTTCGGGTGAGCAGACGATGACAAATCTTTACTGTATTCGCACGTCTGCAGAAGCATGAGTGAGTAATGATGCGTCAAGTTTGTGGCGGCGCGGTGTCCTGAATTCTCAGCTTTAAAACCTGTGCAACCCTAATGAGCAGAGGACTTCCAGTGCACTAAAGGACGAGTGCTAATTTAGCCACGGCGTTGGGGATTTATATATTTATATCTCCTTCATTATATACCACAACCTTTTTCTGTAGCAGTCCAGGTGGATCGGGATTGTGCTGTCGTTTATACGGAAATAAACACTTTGATGCCAACACACCTTGGAGATGCTGAGTCACTGAACATACTCAAGGAAAAACAGACAGACAGGGGGGGAGGGACAGACAGACAGACGGGGAGGGACAGACAGACAGGGGGAGGGACAGACAGACAGGGGGAGAACATAGTATTACAACGGAGATGGATGAGAATCAGTAGACAGACAGAAGGGAAGAAGAAGACAGACAGGGTGAAGAGTGAGACGGAAGAGAGTGTTTTAGAGAGAGAGAGAGAGAGAATTAATGGGAGAGAGTGAGGTAGAGGAAGAAAGGGCTGAGTCAGAGCTGGAGACAGAGGAACAGAAGGGGGGCAAGACGAGGACTGTCTCTAGTGTCGCATTGACCCAGACACTAGAGACACTAGAGACAGACTCTGTCTCCCACTCAGCTGTGCCTGCTCAAACACAAACATACACACATCATCTCAGCCATGGACCCAGAAACAAGTCACATTAAGATATGGGTGTGGCATAAAAAATGATAAAGTAATTTTTAGTATTGTGCATCATAAATGTGCTCAGAACAGTAATGAAGCTGACTCTGACCTGACTCGACCTGATTTGACCTCAGTCCCAGACATGATCAATACTCTTCTACTTTGTCCTCGTTCTACGGTTTGAGAAAAAAAAAAAAAAAAAAGGTATCACTTTGAATATATCAGAAAAAGAATCAGTATGAAGAAATGATAAAATATCATTTAAAAATTATTTGTTTAGCTTAAAAATACAAGAATAAACAGAGGAGTGTGTGGATGTGTGAAATCGTTCCAGGACCGTCTCACACTGGTGAGATCAGTTTGATCATCTCATCTCCTGATGATTCACTGCTTGTTTTTTTTTCCCCTGCCCATATATTTCATCTTTATTTGTTCTGGCAAGCCCAAAGTGTTAGCACCATGTGGGACACCATTTAGGGACATGAACAGAACCCGAATGTGTCATCATTCAACAAACACGGGCAGAGGGAGGGAAAAAAATAAATAATAATAATAGCGTTAAAATAACAGCGCACACAACACAAATCGCTAGCTCATGATTCGCAAAGAGAAAACAAAGAGCTAACAGGGTTTTAACTTTGACAGACGAAACACGTGTGAGAATCCAAACAAAATCTGTTCGTCCGTGAAATCAGAATAACCTAAAGGCTTTTTTGTTTTCGGGGGACGTCTACAGCAACCGGCCGTACCAGTACCAATACACAGCGCTATTCAATCGGCCTAAGGGATGCACTCAAATGCTAATGCTTGCTCATCACCTTTTACTTACGAGCTTACAGCCGTCAACTGATGCTTTAGATAGTTTTACTTCAAGCACAGACACCCACGTAGCCAAAGCTACGCCTCTGTAAACCATGCTATATCCATCACAACCAATTTACTGTCCAGGCTTTCTTAATATTTACATATTTAAATGCAAAAAAGCCAAAAAAATGTGCTATTATTTAAAAAGACATTTTAATATAAGCGTTTCCGTCCCCGTCCACATCAGAGATGCTTCAGAGACTCAAGCAGGCATATCAGTGTGCTCTTGTTATATACCTCTACTCTATGATTTTACGTCTGAACAAAGTGTAAAGCTCCATGGAAATCACAAAATCCCACTTTCCACACTCAGTTTATCAGAAAACACGATCCACAAAGATGTAATGCTTGAGCAACCTGTTGCTGCATAAAACATTTATTCACTTTTCCACTTCCCCACATCACGCTTGTAGGTGAACGGTTTCAGTATTACAGCTGGCCCAATCATTCCCGACGTACAACAGGATTCTCTGCTGGTGAAACATTCACACACTCAAAATCAAGCAATTTTGATAACCCACATGAGAATGCAAGATAAACTTGCACAGTATATTCAACAACCCAAGTAGACGGGTAGCTAACAGGGACCGGCCGATGTGATATTATTACGATACCTCCGGTATTATCACGATACCTGAATATACCTGCAATTCTGTAAGTAGCATGATTTTATAGTTTTTTCATATTATGTTACAAATTTAAACAAACTTTGCAAATAATTCAAATTATAAACTTCCAGGAAGTGGTATGGGGAGGAGTAGCACATTTGCATTTAAAGCTACATACGTTAAAACTGTGCATTTGAAACAGGAGTGAAAAAGTTATTTCAGAGTTGGAAGAACACATGGTCTGAGTGGTATTTTAGCCAGAACATTAACAGACATCTCTGAGACCGGTCCTAACTCATTAAAAAGTAGTACAATATGACACATTTAAACTAAGCTAATGCTAGTCATTATTAAACAGTTTTTTATTTTTATTTTTTATTAAATGACATCATTCGATTGATATTAAATGAAAACATCACTGAACTACAGATCTGACTGGACATCTTAAGCAGTTTAATTAAATTTGTTTATTTTATATCTCATTTTAGTAGGAAGTATCAGATGAACTAATTCTCAAGTTTTCAATATCAGGACATAAGGTGGTATCGTGGCATCTCTACTGCTAATGTTCATCTGTGTCCATCACATTACAGGCTCGTTAGTATTCAAATCCATTACAATAATAACGTTTTTTTTGTTTTGTTTTTTTTAATACAAAAGCAGTTTTTGCAGCCTAAATGGTAAAGTAAAATGTACAACGCTTACATGTATTTATGGAAAAACACAGTCAGACTTACAGAGTCAAAGCCTTGGGTCTTGGTCTCTATATCCAAATAAATAACAGAATTTATATTTCATGTTTTAGCGTAGTCTAACAAAAACATACTGCTTCGCTGAGCCGCACGTTCTCCACAGGCCGAATCCGTCTCACTTCCACTTGCTTTGATTCCGATTTTGCTCTCTTCGCCGAAATGTGAAGCAAGCTCTACTTAGTTTCACAGCAAGAACCCAAACCACAGGATATAACTAATTCAGGACAAAACCCAAGAGACACCGGCATTTCAGCACCTCATCAAGCTGTAACACTACCAGGTGGGAGTGCTGATGCTTCTCTAGATATGTGAATGCCAAAAGTGGAAAAGTAGGGGGGGGGGGGGGCATTTAAAAATCAAACTTACAGACCCACCCACACACACAGACAGACACACAGACAGACAGACAGACACAGACAGACACACAGACAGACAGACACAGACAGACACACAGACAGACACAGACAGACAGACAGACACAGACACACAGACAGACAGACAGACACACAGACACAGACAGACAGACAGACAGACAGACAGACAGACAGACAGACAGACAGACAGACAGACAGACACACAGACAGACAGACAGACAGACAGACAGACAGACACACAGACAGACAGACAGACAGACACACAGACAGACAGACAGACAGACAGACACACAGACAGACACACAGACAGACACACAGACAGACAGACAGACAGACAGACAGACAGACAGACAGACAGACAGACAGACAGACAGACAGACACACAGACAGACAGACACACAGACAGACAGACACACAGACAGACAGACAGACACACAGACAGACAGACACACAGACAGACAGACAGACACACAGACACACAGACAGACACACAGACACCACAACAAAGACATGAGACAAACATTTGGATGCGTCATTGCCTCCTGGCCTCTCATCTCTAAACGTCATTTATTACAACCTGAAGAGTGAATCATTCACTAATCAGAGAACGGACAAAGATACCAGTCTAACACTAATTACACCCATGTGTCACAGGACCCGAGGAGCACGGGAGCCACTTGTGTAATTAGCAGCAAAGCGTCTGCATTAGCGCTGGCTACGTAAACGGAGATTTAATATCCTAATCCAAAATAGGTTTTAGGGTTACGATATCTCGCTAATACCTTAGGATAAATGAAACACACAAGACGGTACGGAAAATGAAAGGTCTTTGTTCAAGAGGCTCTGTGCACACCCTTTTATATGCAACAAAACATGAAACCATACGTGTAATTCTTTCTGAAATTCTTTCTTTTTTTATTTTTATATAAAATCTGACACGGTCATAATTATCATGTTGTGTATGGTATGAGATGAAGGACAGATCGGCAGTGAGAACGGAAGAAAGTGAGCCAGAAAAAAAAAAGATATAAAACTAGCATGACATCTCTGCTTAACCAAAAATAGACAATTGGTTCACTCCGTTCTTGTCATGTACTTCAGCTTTTTGTCAGATGTTACTATGGTATACTGAAGCATAATTACAAGCATTTCATAAGTGTCAAAGACTTTTATTGACAATTACATTAAGTTTATGCAAATAGTCAATATTTGCAATTCGCTATGGCATGCTGTCAATCATTTTCTGGGACACATCCTGACTGTTGGCAGCCCATTCTTACATAATCAATGCTTGGAGTTTGACAGAATTTGTGTGCGTTTTTCCTGCTTGAGGACTGACCACAAGTTCTCAATGGGGTTAAGTTCTGGGGAGTTTCCTGCAATGGACCAAAAATTTTGATGTTTTGTTCCTTGAGCCACTTAGTTATCACTTTTGCCTTATGTCAAGGTGCTCAATCATGCTGGAAAAGACATTGTTCATCACCAAACTGTTCTTGGATGGATGGAAGGAGTTGCTCTCCGAGGATGTTTTAGTACCATTCTTTTCATGGCTGTGTTCTTAGACAAAAATTGCGACTGAGCTCACTCCCGTGGCTGAGAAGCAACCCCACACATTAATGGTCTCAGAATCCTTTACTATTGGCCTGACACAGGACTGATGGTAGCACCATTTGTATCAATGATATTTTATTATTAATATTTGTGTTTTCTCACAACTGATGGCCACGGCTGTGTACATGTAATGTATTATTATACCGTTCGGAACTTAGGAAGATGTAGCAACTTAACACAGTAGCTACTAAAGTGGAGAAAAATGATGGAGGTTGATGTGCCATGGATTTACTGCAAATCCAATAGGAAAGGGTTGTGAATTTTTTTTTTTACCTGTTTAGTCTTTCACAATGCGCAACCATGGAATTACATATGATCTGGTATCATCAGTCAGTGGATTATTTTATTCATAGAAGTCATAAGACTCATGCAATAGCCTCGTTGCCCTGCATATTAAGAGGTTCATTTCTTGATACAACGACATAATTCATATTTAAATACAAGTCCTGGAAATTTCTTGTACAAAACACAATGTACAAGAAATATCAGAACCTAACCAAGTATAGAGTTGTAATTGGTTTAATTCATGATCATATAAATATCTTCTTTTTTATTTTTGCCAGAATACCTTCCAAAATAAATATTATTAGACATTAGATTAAATATTCCCATAGACTTCTAATCAAGTACTAAAGCAGCAGGTTAAGCAGCAGTCCCTAAGGCACCATTGTTTAAAACTAGTTTTGTACATCAACTCTGCTTTGTGTATCAACAGTGTGTAGTGCATTAGCTTCCAGTTCTGTCCTCTTCTGTAATTAAGGGCTGGATCTCAGTCCCAGATCTAATTTGGTCAGCCGTGAGACAGCTAGGGACACACTAATCCATGTGAACACTCTTGCAGTTTGCAAAAAAGCGAGCTGAAAAAACAATTAAGCTGGTGTTTTATGACCGTGTGAAGGCTGAGGACTGGTGATGGGCCTAACGCACACAGTCACCATGGCTAGGGATTCAACATCACATCGCTACCGGGCCAAATCAAACACACTCCCCATGACCCGCACTAACATCATTTACCAAGAAATGTACAAATATTCCTTTAACGAGTATTAAAATAATAACAAAAGCTGAAGGTGCAGAAAGTGTTTCGCACCGCCTCAGGTTCAGGGCTGAACACAAAGGTTCTAAAACACACTCTTCACCTTGTCACCCCCTACCACGACAGTTGAAGGTAGGGGTGTACATGACACTAAAAGTCTTATATGTGCAAATTTGCAACCGTTTACCAGAAAATCTGCAAAAGGTGGCAATCATATAAGAAAGAACAAAAAACTGCAAGGTTTTTTTTTTCTGGAAATCGGGATTATTATGATGTAAAGCTTACATAAATGTAAATCGTGTTTGACAAGGATTCGATGTCTGGGGTAAAAGAGGCATAAAGCAGTTAGGGGCAAAAAAAATAATCAACTGTGGGGTGGAGTGATTAGGCCGAAATTGCCTAGTACTTTTTAAACTTATTATTATTAGCTCGTTATCACTTACATCATATAAGATTTTATATGGACCTTGCTTTGTGCGCAGTCATGTTGGAACAGGAAGGGCCATCACAACACCAGTGCACAAAGCAAAGGTCCATAAAGACATGGATGAGCGAGTTTGGTGTGGAAGAACTTGACTGGCCTGCACAGTCCTGACCTCAACCCAAAAAAAAAACCTTTAGGATGAATTAGAGCAGAGACAGTCCTTCTCGTCCACCATCAGTGTCTGCCCTCACAAATGCATTTCTATCAGAATGGTCAAAACCTCCCATAAACACACTCCTAAACCTTGTGGAAAGCCTTCCTAGAAGAGTTGAAGCTGTTATAGCTGCAAAGTGGTGGGCCGTCATCATATTAAACCCTATGGATTAAGAATTGGATGTACACATGCACACATATCAGCGGTTTCTTCACCATCCTCTACTTTTGTCTATTTCTTCAAGCTACGTTTTTTTTTAATGCAAACTGTCAAAAAGCCCACAGTCACGAAGACTTTCCTATGGAGGATCACTTCTCTGAAGCGCTGACACTGGAGAGTCCTTCAAAAAAATTCAAAAATTGCTCAAATTCTACCACATCGACGGTTAACCTCATTTTCTATTCATTCCTCTATAACACTTACTGTGTAAGCTGCTCCTATAGACACAATGCGAAAGACCGCATTTAGCTTGCAGCTGTAACTATTGTCAAAGCTGCTGTTACAGGAAATTAATCAACCGCTTTTGTCCATTTAGAATAGAGCATTCGACAGTGCTGAAGTGGAATGCAAAAATAACACATCAAAACATTTGAAGGACAAAAATTGTTCATGTTAAATCTTAATACCACAGGTTTTTGGAAATCCAATATTACTGTGTTAAAGATGTGAAATCTTGGAAAAGTCCACATGACACTGCAATACTGTTAAAAACAAAAAATAAAGCATTACAATGCAGTATACTAAATATTAAAATTGCCTACTCTTAACATACTCAAGCATATTGATAAATGATATTCGAGGCTTACTGGCAGCGCAGGAGTTATAACCATCTCCACACAAGCAAAAGAATATACATCATTCCTATTGATTAACCGTCCCCTGACAGAAAGCCATCTTTTTGTGTCTGAGGGAGTTTTTGGCATGATGTCTGCATTCTGCCGATGCACTCCTTCTGTCCCTCCATCATCCCTTCCTCCAGAGCCTACGTGTCTGTGCCGGGCTCCAGAATGCCCTGCAGTGTGTTATCTCCAGCTGGGATCTTCAGCGCACACACTCACTCACTCACATACACACACACACACATGCTCCCTTTCTCCTGCCTGTCCTTGCTAAAACAAATGTGCACAGTAAACACAATATACTGCAGTACTAGCATGACCTATATACTTACCGCAATGTACAAGTTAGTATAGTTAACCAGTATATATATATAAACAAAACAAAAAAAGTATCATCAGCATTCTCTCCATAGACTATGTGTCCTGAATATAGTCATACACACATACATACATACACACACACACTATGTGAACATCTATCTATGATGAACATCTCGTGGGCCTAAAAACTACGCTCATTATAACCATGTGCTTTCTCTTTTTCAGACTCTGCTGCACCAGCAGTTCTGGGAACTACATATGTAATATCTCTGTACTCGGATCTCCATTTATCTCCATACGCAAGCCCCACTTCTCGGCAGCGAGGTGAAATGGGTTGATCAGATTACATAAAACGAGGAGAAATATCTACACTGGATCTAACTCGAAAAGCCTTCATTGATAAAGTGCTTGCCGAAATAATCCCATAATAGCAAACACTGCATTTAGTGCCCTAGATAAACACGCTTTCCTTTAATTGTAGTGTACATTTTTTTTCTAGTGTGCGCATTCATCGCCTATTCATCTCCTGATACACTATTAACCAGCTGGAGCCGGATATATATATATATTACTAATACCTGCTTCCCAAGGCTAAGCTGTTTATGTTCATTTTCCTGTGATAAGCATCTGTAGGAAGATTTAATAATAAAAAATAAAAATAAAAATACATAAAATTAAACTTACAGGATTCACTGCACAGCATTAGCTTCTAATCAACACGCTATGACAAGAGGGGGGTCAAAACACATACATTTAATACAATAGACTCTTAAAGTTATTAATAAAAGTGTATTATAATAAAAAGATTTGGATTTAGAATATAATGTATTAATGTAAAATTCTGAAGAAAAAAAAAACTTAAAGTGAGACTCTTGCTAGCTTAACCAACAGAACTGCATACATTATGCTGTACCTTTCTAAAATTATTTTAATACCTAATATATAACATAATATTTAGTTTAGTTGTGTTGATTCTATACATTATTTAGTCAGTAATGTTGATTCCATTCATTATTTAGTTAGTTGTGTTGCTAGCCAACTCAGAAACTGGAAATTAGCATTAGCTAGCTAATACCTGAGGCTAATGATTTTCTCAGCTAGCTTGTACTCATTTATTCTTTTATACAAACAAAATTCTCTGTAATTTCTGCGTTTCCCTCAGATGCGTTGGTAAATAAAATAAAATAATAAATAAATACAAAACAGCTAGAATTACACTTAGCATTAATCACAAATCGTATCTCTGTGTATGCTGCCATTTGGGGAACATTAAAAAAAAAATGCTAACTGAAAATGTCAACATCTGAAATAATGAATATTCAGGAACAAGACACGAACATTTCTGTTATAAATACTTGTAAACACATTGTGCACAAGTGTACATTAATATGTAGCATATTAATATTAGCATGTAATACAGCCAGGACTACATTCTTTCTCCGACTTCAGTCGATTATCCACTTCTTTTTACAACATTTTCCCAAAGTAAACACACCAGAAATGTTGAGCAAGTACGTAAACATGCGATCTGGCCGACGAGTCGTAGGCCGCCCTGAGCTGTAGCACCCCTTTATCCCTTTCTAAACTAACATCTCTGTTAGAGAGAGACTGCAAATCAAAGCGTATGAAACATTTGTGGCATGTACGCTGTAAACCCAAGCAGCCACATCACACACATATGTTTAACTTTAGAAATCCACAAAGCTGCTGACTCCATTTTTTTTCCTCGAGATGCCACGTTTAGAGCTTTGTTACAGTTTGCATAGCACAAATCTGGTACACATGTGGATTCTCTGGCACTATTGTGTGCTGTAATGTCATATGATATACACACATACATTCATTATATATAATAGACAACTAATTTTCGAAACAGTCAGTAGAATTTTTTTAAGATACTACGGCCAATTTGGGAACGCCAATTAACCTAACCTACATGTCTTTGGATTGTGGGAGGAAACCGGAGTACCCGGAGGAAACCCACCAAGCACGGGGTGAAAATTCCATGCACGCAGAGACGGGAATCGAACCTGGCCGGGAATCGAACCCGGACCCTGGAGGTGCAAAGCCTCCATAACTGTAATTAAAGTAAATATAATGCCCATTTATTGGAACCGTATAGCCTTTAATTCCTGATCTTTCCACCCACAGAACTCACAAGCTCCACCTTCCAGTTACCGGCCAAAGAGGTTAAAAACTACTAAGAACTAAGAACTTGTAAATGAATTAATAGAATCGTGTTATTTTTGATGATCATATTAACAGTTGACAACCATCAAATAACCACAGGCAAAGTTCATATCAAATGTAACTAGCGCAAATATGACGACATAGCATGTTTGACATCGGTGGCTCAGTGGAAGGTCCCTCACCTGGCATGTGGAAGGACCAGGTTCAATTCCCACCCAATGTCCAAACCCCAGCCACTGGATGCAGTGCCCAGATAAAATGGGAGGGTTGCATCAGGAAGGGTATCGAGCGTAAAACCTGTGCCATGTTATGTGGGAATCAAATGATCCACTGCCCTAACAACCTACTATTTAATCTCACTATTAAATTTGACTTGTGTTCTAATTCACCTGTAAGATAACACATTTCAGTAATAGGATCCCGTTTGCATTTTAGGACATGTGCGACCACTTTGTGCTTTTGTTTCAGGGTTGCGACATTTCACAGGCTCTTATCACGTACTCATATTGTACTACGGACGTCAAAGGAAAAGGAGACCCCGGTTTGGTGATTACTCTGATCAGGAAAAACACCACATAATGTTGCCGTAATCTTCTGTATGAGCAATGTCAGACGCTGCGTTCTGTTCTTGAATATCACTTGTTCTTGTTCACTTGTCTGTTCACTGAATTCCTAAATTTTCTTCGTAAAATGGGTTTGAGTCAACAGTATGACACTGCTCGATGTGTCATATCTCAGAAAAACAGTAACCGAGTCGGAGCAAAATCACATGTCATTAAAATGATGTTTTGTTATTCAATTGTATTTAGAAAAGTGCATTTAAAAAGTTAACGCAGAGCACTGAGAACTATAGATTGTTATTAAAGATAGGTTTTGACTCGAGGATTCTCAAAAAGAAATAGAAAAAGTATCATAACAATGCTGCAAAATAACTCATGGAGCGGTCACATGACTAGAATTAATTGATTAAAAATGTTGCAGAGACAAACTCACGATTGCGGTGGGACTGATAAATGATATACATTGTGCAACTTGAATGCAATTAGTCTGGAACATATTATTATCACATGCATCATGATATCGATATTACGCTGCTGCTGTTATGCAGACTTAGTTTATTGACACACTTGATAAAACCTAGATTTTGCCTTCGTTTTGGCAGGGAAAAAAACATCGCTCGTGCATGGAACCAGCGCGTCTAGCACATGTTAGACATTAACGTCTAATGATAGCAAAACATTTGGCAAGCAGGAAAACACAGGACCAGAGCTGTGAAGGCGAGAGCAGAGGGGAAACCTGGTGAGAGACGGAGGAGAACAGTGCAGCAGTGAAGCTGAAGGAGACAGAAAATAAACACAAACTCAGAGGAGAGAGAGAGGAGACAGTGAGCGAGATAGCTCATAAAATGTGCATTGCAGACTGTCTCCAGTGCAGTCTGGGGGTAATGGGAGCAAGAGGAGCCTGGAGCGTCTCTCACACACACACACACACACACACACACACACACACACACACACACACACACACACACACACACACACACACACACACACACGACTCTCCGGCTCCTTCCCAATCTTTCACCACACCACACCACACTCTCACTCTCTCGCTCACTCTTAAACACACACACAGGGACACCGCATGACGCAGAAATCAATAACTGCACTCCAGAGCCCACTGAAGGAGAGGGAAGAGCCAGAGCAGTAACCATACAACTGGGACTTGTGTGTGTGCGTGTGTGTGTGTCTGCACAGTCCCCCTCTGTCTCACTTCCTGCCTGTGTGCCATCGGGGCGGCAGCAGTTCCTTCTCCCTCTCCCTCTCTCTCTCTTTCTCTCTGCCTCACAGATGGACAGACTCCCTCCGATATGCCGAGGCTGCGGAAAGGCTTATGATTACTAAAGGCTGAAGGATTTGGGACTAAAAATATCATGCAGACAGAAGGGCCGGCGCAAATCCGAACTCAACAATGAAAGCAAGCTGAAAAACAGTGAAAAGAAGAAGAACCGCACATTTCTTCTCCTTCTCGGTCTGTCTCTCTCTCTCTCTTTCTTTCTTTCTTTCCTTCCTTCCTTCCTTCCTTCCTTCCTTGCAAGAGCTCATCTGAATTTAAAAGTAAAGGCTTGGACTTACTGGCATGTCAGTATGCGCGCGCACACTCTCAGACGTACGAGGCTCCGTCTGCGCTGATGAATCCTAAAAGTGATCTGCCTGCTTCTCCGCCGAACGGTCTGCCTGCCTGCCAAGTACTGCCTCCTTCTCTTTCGCTCTCATATACAATACACACACACACATACACACACCCTCCCTTTATCTGTCCCTCACCTCACTTTTTTAAGCTCCCACATTCTCTATTCACCCCAGGAGAAGCTGAAAGAACATCACAGTGAGAGAGAGAGAGAGTAAGGTGGGTCAAGTTTTTAAGGAGGGGTTAGAAAAGAACTAAAAGACAAACCTTTTTAAAAAAAAAAAAAAAAAGAAGAGAAGAGAAGAGAAGAGAAGAAAGCCCTACCCGGGTAAGAGTTTGCGAGTCCTGCTCAGACTTGAAGCTGCGGCTGTGGCTGTGTGTGCATGGCGCAGTCTGGCCTTAATGACAGAGTCTGAAATCCGATCCCCCCCTCAGGTCTCTGCCAACCACCGCTCCTCTTCCCTCCTCCCCTCCCCTCTCCTCTCTTCTCCTCTCCCTCCCTCCCTCCCTCCCTCCCTCCGCTTCGCCTTCCACGCTCCCTCGCTCCGATCCTCTCCTCTCGCATTGTTCCGGCCCGCACTGCCAGCTGTTTCTGACAGCAAAATTACTGTGCACGAAAAAATGATTGCTGTCGGAGGACCGTTTCCCCTCCTTTCTCTTTCTCCTCCGCTCTCTCTCTCTCTCTCTCTCTCTCTCTCTCCCCCTCGGTCTCTCTCTCTCACCACGCTTTTCCGAGACGTTCAGACTTCCGCAGACAAATTATACACTTTATGTTGTTGTGAAAAGGCAGCTGCGGGGCCTCTGCAGGAAGAGAGAGACACTCGCACATATCCACTCTCAGGGATAGACGCACATATATATATATATACACACACACACACATACATACTGCCAGGAGAGTTCTCAGAGAAAGAGGAGGTTTTTTTTTTCTTTCCAGTGAACATTCAACAACACACAGCTCAACAGGAATTAACTCGAAAGGTTTTAATTCTAGTTTCCACCATCACACACTTGTGATGGCTGAAGGAGTTCTTGAAGCAACAGCTGCATTATTTTAACACTATTGTAGTTCAATGTTAAGTTTGTGTGAAAAGCTGCCTGGATTGCAGGTTGTGTGTGAGAGAACACAAAAGTGTGACAAAAGAATTCCATCATAAAAGACAGAACAATACTTTTTTTTTTTTTTATATATATATAAACGGGTCAAGATGGAATTAGAAAGTTTTCCATTTAACAACCTCTGTTCAAAAAGTATATGATTTTTCTTTAAATGTATAAAAGCAATAGAAATATTTAAGCAAATAAAATCATAATGACTTTACATGTTCATTCATGCAATTTTTTTTTTGACTTTAGCATCTGTGAGGTTGAAAGCTTCCACAGCTCAATGTGTACCAAAAAAACATAAATAAATAAATAAATGAATGAATGAATAAAAACACTTCCCACCGACTTACTCACTTAATCATCTATACCGCTTAATCCTGTATTCAGGGTCACGGGGGGTCTGGAGCCTGTCCCACCAGATTTAGGGCACAAGGCGGGATACACCCTGGACAGGGCGCTAATCCATCGCAGGGCACACACACATACACACACTCACACACTCATTCACACACTACGGCCAATTTGGGAACACCAATTAACCTAACCTACGTGTCTTTGGATTGTGGGAGGAAACCGGAGTACCCGGAGGAAACCCACCAAGCACGGGGAGAACATGCAAACTTCATGCACACAGAAACGGGAATCGAACCCAGATCCCGAAGGTGCAAGGCGACTGTGCTAGCCACTACACCACCGTGCCGGCATGAGCTAGACTATTACCTATTATTAATAATTACATTTTATTCCAGTTTCACGCATTTTCTATAATAAAACAGACCACAGTAACAGTAATGCTATGTTTTGTTATTCATGCAGAAGGACACACAAACACGGTGGACACAAAGGACACACCTAACTGGACCTACAAGGCGAAACGCGATGAACGCTGGTTTGCATAAAAGTCCATTAATCATAGACCAGGTATTACACGACTGACAAATCCACTTCTGCACAACACTGCCCGGCTCATTTCAATAAATCCCCAGCTGCAGCACATCTGTTTTCAGTAATCAGTTAATTAACAAGTCCTTCCTGTTGGATAAAACGGTGGAAAGCTTCTGCACCGGGACTGGATTTGAGGGAAAACGAAATATCACTCAATACTACAGGATGATACGAGGTCAGAAAGGGATATGCACCTGAATCCTGGATTGGAATTCAAACAAAATCTGTTGTATGAATCCTGAATATGGACATAATTGTACAGTATAACGGTTTACAGTGTACCATCCAAGGACACTGGTGCAAATGTCGCAGCACTTTAAAAGCATGTAACAATTACAGTTTTTGCTTTGAATGCAATAAGCAGCTGTTGCTTAGTCTTCTACATCAAACTTTAGGACAGGAATTAAATAATTGCTGGAAGTTTCATGACTATCACAATACACCTTCATCCCCATGGATCAGACTTGCTTAATCAGATTTAAAAAGATTGACATCTGGGGAATTTAAAGGCCTTGAACTCTTTCTGTCATGGCCAGCGTTATTTTTATTTATAATATATTGGGATTTCGGTGGGATGGCACCACCTTTGGAGGCCTTTGGAGTCCATGATGATGATGATGATGATGATGATGCCGCCACCAGTTTACCGGTATATAACTGATAATCAGTGTTATTCGTAGTTAATGTCATGACATGTCATCAGTGCACTGCAAGTCCCCTACATACAAACATTCGAGTTACGATCATGCGTTCAATGACATGGACATGCATCCTTTGCAAGTGCAGTACAAGCCCGGTATGCCCGGAAGCAAGAGGAAAAGCAGCAGCGATGAGGCTGGTACTGCCAAGAAGCGGCAAGCAATAACGAAGGAGACAAAATAATTGAGAAAATGGAGCGAGGTGAAAAGATGGCGGAATCGTTCATGAATCATGAATCGTTCAACCGTTGGCTTGATTCTAAAGTACACTAGTACAAGTGTAATATACTGTGTATAGCCAATTGTGTTAGTATCCTAGTACCTAGACGATGTCTGTTAGACTTACAGTACAGTATATTAAGTATCACTCAATTCACACCACATTGTTTTAAGTATAAATGCTTATTTCTGATTGATCAGAAGGTGTCAACTATTTATAACCTTTATAACACAACTAGAAAAAATAGTTCCTTTAAAGCAAAAGGTCATCTAGAATCCTCTGTTGTGTGTCAGCTGGTTGCCGTGTTGTCAGAGGTACAAGACTACACGTCAGGTTGCTCTGCATGGAACCACCACGTCATTCCTTATTTAAAAACTGCTTTGTTGTAACACGTGGGCTCTCATGATTAAATGTACCAAAAAAAAAACAAAAAAAAAACAGAAGGTGACCAGACTGTACTGTACAGCCGTACGGAACCTCTTTTCCCTTTTCTCAGGCACATTAGCATGGAAAGGAAATAAGACAGGCTGACCTAGACACTCCGTATTAAGACTCTATAACTCCCCCTGTGGCATCACAGTCCTTTTCTCCTCCGATGACCCCAAAACAGCAGGACGTCTTTCTTAGGAGTTTGGCACCTTTCCTCACTGCTTAGCAACAGCAGATGCATTTCTTTCGAAAATGCGGCGTACGTTCACAATGACCGTCACGCAGCACATGCACAAACCAAACAGCGCCAGGGGTGAAGGTTTAATAACGAACTGATGAAAAATCGACCTGTTTATTAAATAAAAGCGAAAGGAATACAGGATCAGTAGAGGAGTCTTTCCTTCTAAACAGACAAATGCGAGCAGCGATGGAGCTGGAGTGAAATATAAGAAGCATCTACAAACATGACACTCATGAAACTGATGAAGTTGCACGATTCCTATCCATATTTCACACACAGTCAGGAGTGTAGTCTGGAAGCACCAGTGTCATGTTCAACCTAAATCTAACAAACTTTTAGCAAATACAGCTTTAACTAGCTCGTTCTTACAATAGCAGCATTGAGGATGTAATCATTTGGCTCGTGAGCGAGTTTAAAGGTCTATTCCACAGGCTCATCCAGCCTTACCTCAATTCTCCACATTTGTAACACATGTGCATTAGACCTTTGTCCTGTTTTCTACTTAATAATGAAAAAAAGCGAAGAAATTTACTTACGCACTTGTACTGTAACGCAGTTTTAGCAATTTTAGCACACATGAAGGCAACTCAATTTACTACATAGCTACATGTGTAGAACAGCCCACAATATTCATAGTGTAGGATTTGCCATTATGCATTAATTAAATACATCAAATAAAAGATTTTGATGTAGCTCAAAGAAAATATACACAAGGGCCGTTCAACTCAAACCGAGACTTGTGATGAAATGTCTCATGAGTGAAGGCGTAACCCCGACAAAGCGATGATTCTATATACACAGAACGATGATCTTTTCAGAAGACCTAAAGGACAGTACGGTGATGAGAAGTTTTAAAGAAGGCCCTGAAACCGTGACGGCGATCCCAGCCGAGATAGATCAGAGCACACTGCGATCCTTAAAAGACCGAAATTGTCAGATGAATTTTCGTCAACTTGCCGATTGTCTGTGGGAACTGGCAGTGGCGACCGGTCAATACCGCCGCCCTCCCTTAAAGTTAGGCAGAGAAGAATGCTACCTTAACATGTAATTATTTAACATCATAATTATGTCTTTTAATAATGAAATAAAGTCATTTAGTCACAATATTCCGCTGTATTTGTTGATATAATTTATTTGTAATGAATAAAAATCTAAACTGCATTATGCGCATTTGTGTTCGTTTATGCTCTAATTGGATCTTTTCAAATCATTATTGGGGCGTGGCACTCTGCGAACCCTCCCACTTTTGTTCTTAGCGAATCAATATTGTTTTTAAATATTTGGGCTCATGTGATTGGACCATCCTCAACGAGTCTTTTCCAGCAGACTGGATGCGATGTGAGTCATGCCTTTAGTTTATACTAGTAGTAATGATGCTTAATCACATGATAAAATGAAAATTCAACTTTTAATACTCGCCATTATTATTAATAGCCATTTGTTTGCGTCCCCCCAAAAAATTTTTGGGAGCAGACAGAAGCAGACAGTCCGATCATGGCTGAGAGAAAAAAAAAAAAAAAAAAAACGTTATACCTGGATGGTATCCGAGTACTAGTGAAATTAGTGAATCTAGAAAAATAAAGTTAGTTTTTACTCTCATAACTATATGCTCTTATTCTGCGCTAATAAAAAGTCCCTGGTTTGACTTGAACGCCCCGTTGCACTTGCAAACACACATAAATATAATCCGCTTATACTGTATTGTTCTAAAGCTGGATAGAACGAAATGGGCTCGGTTTTGGTAAAACTTCATCTCGTAAGCGTCTCTTTGAGGCTTTGTTATAAAATGTTAGTGGAGGGGTTGATGGTTCTGAATTTGCAAGACATCATTTAACTGCCATTAGTTAACAACTGCCCTTGGGCTTCCATTACAAGGTTCATGTGAAGGGGTTTTCTGTTCTTTCTTCAGTTCAGAGAAACGTCTTGACAGGATAATCACACATACGTTACAGATGCGGTCATTAGAGACAAAGTTTAAAGGCGCTGGATTATTTCTTTAAGTAACAAACAAGGCGTGTGCCTTCGCAAAACTTAGTCGTGCTGCTAGAGTGAAAGAGTGTAATCTAGCCTTAGGCCTACCACGTCACTCGTGTCGAAGAAGCTCAGAGAGATATGCGCCGATATCCACTGCAGTGCATACAGAAAGAGTTGAGGGATACTGGGAGACAGACAGACAGACTGACAGAGGAGCCATTCCTCCTGCTATCAGATGACTTCAGAACGTGACTGAGGGTAAAGACACCAGCAGGGTGCCACTCCTCAGACAATGATGCCCCAGCATGAGGCAGAGCCATCGACCCCCACCAGACAGGCTCACAAACACTGTCCAGCACAAACACAGTCATAAGCACAGAACTGCCACTAGCTAGGACTGGACAATACGATCATATAATGAAAAATCATATTATATTACAATTTATCACCCAGCCAGAGATTCCTCGCAGATACTCTGAATATCATCGGCACTGTTACAACACTTCTTGCTCTGCACCAGGTATAATATATAATATATAGGTCTTGTTTTTCTGTTCCTTATATAAGGTGATTATCTTGTACCACGCGGTTGTCACTTTTCTGTTACAGACTGCACCAGGGCTGTGGAGAATGCGATTTCATTCTCTCTCGGATCGCGATATATGAAACGAATGACAACAGAGATATACACACTCTAATCTACTTCTCTCAACATACAGCTGGGTTAATGTTTAAATCTATACATGTAGGTCATGTTTCATCTTCCTTCATCTGCCATTCATTATGTTGAGCATTAGATAATAATAATAATAATAATAATAATAATAATAATAATAATAATAATAATAATTACACCCACAAACTACCTAACAACAATTAAATATTGTATTTAAGATTCACACAAAGCAAAGTACTGTTTAACCTGTAAAAACTGAGATTTCTGGGTATTAAAAAAAATGTAAAAAGCTGATCATGGGTGAAAATATATATACTGTAATATATACAGGGGTTGGACAATGAAGCTGAAACACTGTTGCCAATTTAGTGTTGGAGGTTTCATGGGGTGTTTTGGAGGAGCGAGTCAGGAAACGTTTTCCTCCACCAGCATCACGTAGTGACCTGGCCACTATTCTGCAAGAAGAACGGCTCAAAAGCCCTCTGGCCACTGTGCAGGACTTGCATCTGTCATTCCCAGGACTAATTGATGCTGTATTGGCCGCAAAAGGAGGCCCTACACCATACTAATGAATTACTCTGGTCTAAACACAGGCGTTTCAGTTTCACTGTCCAACCCTTGTGTGTGTGTCCAGGTCACTACGTGATGCTGGTGGATGTTTCCTGATTCGCTCCTCCAAAAACCCCAAAGTGGCTCAATAATATTTAGATCTGGTAAGTGTGCAGGCCATGGGAGATGTTCAGCTTCACTTTCATGTTCATCAAACCACTCTGTCACCAGTCCTGCTGCTTATCATTCTGATACACTAAATTGGCTTCAGGATGCAATGTTTGAACCATTGGGTGCATATGATCCTCCAGAATGGTTCGGTAGTGGCAGTGACGCACCCATCTAGCACAAGTATTGGGCCAAGGGAATGCCATGCTATTGCAGCCCAAACCAATCACTGATCCACCTCCATGCTTTACTCTGAACAAGCAACAGTCTGGGTGGTTTGCTTCTTTGGAGCTTCTCCACACCGTAACTCTCCCGGATGTGGGAAAGACAGTGAAGGTGAACTCATCAGAGTACAATACATGTTTCACATTGACTTTCGCTGCTGGCACCATTGAAACCGATGTTTGGCATTGGCACGAGTGACCGAAGGTTTGATTATAGCAGCCCGGCCATGTACATTGACCCTGTGGAGCTCCAGACGAACAGTTTTGGTGGAAACATGAGAATTGAGGTGCAGCGAGTTGGGCAGCTGTGGTTTTATGTTTTTTGGATACAATGCGGGTTAGCACCGGGACATCCCTCTCAGACAGCTTCCTCTCACGTCCTGTTGGATGTGGTTCGTCCTTCTCGGTGGTATACTGACATATTGGATCCTGGATATTGTGGCTCTTGATACATCACAAAGACTGTCTTGGTCACAGATGCACCAGCGAGTGCCTGTAACCCATAATGTTGTGTGCATTGCAATATTTTAGGCAAAACGGTGCTATTACTCTGCTGATTAAACCTTCACACTCTGCTCTTA
The DNA here is from genome assembly GCA_011419295.1 of Clarias macrocephalus. NCBI lineage: Eukaryota > Metazoa > Chordata > Actinopteri > Siluriformes > Clariidae > Clarias > Clarias macrocephalus. The sequence continues at coordinate 9,696 of JAAGKR010008131.1, read as the reverse complement.
CTGGTGGAATGTGGAATCAATGAAGATTGGCCATCAGGCTGGTCAAATTTAGCCATGAAACCTCCAACACGAAATTGGTCAGTGTTTCAGTTTCATTGTCCAACCCCTGTGTGTATATATACACGCACACACAAACACAAGAAAGGAGGGAAATATAAATATGTATTTTACAAAGATTTATGCTGAGTATTTGTTGCTGTACTACTTACATACTACATCTCTTCAGACGTGGTAGCACGATACTTGTTGCCGGTGGTGACTCAATGTTTTAAGCTTTTAATCTCGTGAGACGGAAGCTTGCAAATTTAAACCCTGAGATGGCCGCAGAAAAACGTCCTTCTCCCTCGGCTACGTGTTTGGATTGTGTCGCCTTTTACCTGTATGTAACTTTGGATAATAGCGCTGGTCAAATGTAAATTAAATGCAAATGCGGACACAGCCACAGACCCGTGATCCTGCCGACTCGGCCCTCGCTCGATCAAAAACATGTAAAAACAAAAACAAAAAAAAAAACATGGAACTTTGTTCAAATGACTTGCAAATGCACAGACATCTCTCCAGAGCTCCCCACATTTGCACAGTCCCTGGAGGCAGCAGGCTACCAGTCTCTATTTTGTTTAATCGAGTCTAAAAAAAATAATTTTTTTTTTAATAAAAAAAAAAAAAAAAAAAGAGTGAACGAAAACCAGTGTCTTTAAAAACTGGCCATTCTCATGAACCTACCTTTGTTTTAACGTGAACATACCAGACATTACACCGTAACAAAACACGTCATGCGCGTCCGTGACACCGAGCTCCATTCAGCACAGACAAACCTGTCTGAACACATCCCTGTTATCTCTCACACACATGGCTTGTGATCACAAAGCCAGACAATACAGCAGTTTATGGAGGAGCTGCTCTGTGCAGGGCCTGGTGATGACCTAGCCCGGTACTGCAACTCACTGAAGCTTGACTAGAGACAATTCCCTGTCTGGACTGAGATGAGAGAAATCCGAGGGCTAAGAAAACGATCCGATCGCACAGAATGACTCAATACAGTAAATTCAAACAAGCTGCTTCGACAAGACATATTTTACTAGATTAGGTTTTCTTTCTTTTTCCTTACAGTAAACACAGACACATGCTCAAATATGATTAAGCTTCAGCCAGAGCGTCTGGGTAAACACCTTTCCTGAGAACGACTGTTCATCAGCTGCGTGTTGATTTTGCTCCCTCTAATTAAACTCATCAGTGAAGCCGCACACAAACACACACACACTCACGAACGTGCCTTAAGTGGCCAAAAAACAAGCTATTGCTATTAAGGAATAGCCCTGGCATAAGATTATCGGAATCTGTGTATTAGACCCGACAACGATCAATTTACACATCGTTTAGTTTGATAGGACAATTTGATCAGTGCACGTATGCACTAACAACAACAACAATAACAACAATGTCAATAACAACATTTCGTCCTCTAGCTACTGGTTTAATGGCATTTTCAGTAACAAAGTGACAGCACTTCTAGTCTTTAAATTCTAAATAGCTTCTTAATCCATTATGTTATGTTTGTCTGGTCGATTTACTAATTTTTTATAGAGACTTTCATCCAAGATATCTTAAGAGCTTACAGTTTGGAACAGAGCTACAGACCTTTTTCGAGTGGCAGCGTTAGAATTTAAACTCTACTCATTTGACTTGCAACTAAAAATGGAACTAAAAAGTCTCGCCTGCAAATTAATCATAATGCGGTGCTTCCTGTCTTTCTATATTTGTTCAGAAGATTAAAGCAAAGACAAATTCCTTCCTCCACCTGTGTGAGTGTGTACGTGCACAGACATGAGATTAACATGCTCGAATCCAACACCACCTTTAATCTGATTTAAGATATCACAGTATGCTTTTACACAAAAGCCATTTCAACAGTCCGGTAAATGACTGGATTACCAATTCGGCTCCATCCTTAACACTTCGTGTTTAGCAATAGAAGTACTTGTTCATGAGTAATATTGACTTTTGGGCAGATGAGACCAGATAATAATACTCAGAATGCTGGACGTGTGTAATAAAAGCCATGCAACGCCACCTCTGATGTTCCTGATGTCTGAGTAAGACGCGCGACAGTGTCAATCCATTTATTTGTTTACGCGTTCTGCAATATGAAGATCGTTTCATTCGGTTCAAAGCGGCAAAAAGAGTTAAGGTATTTGCTCATCTCTGATTAATTCCGTCTCTCACTCTGCTGTGTGAAATAATAGGTGATTAATGGTGTATAGCACCCTCTTTCCCAACCTCCGCCCAGTCTATTGTAATGCTCAGAGCTCAGTGGGAAGCTGATGGACGCAGGGGCGAAGACTGAAATCTGAACCTGCACACCTGGCTGCATGACAAAAGACCAGCTAAGCAAGCGCCAATGGTCTACAAACATAAGAAAAAAAGAAGAAGAAAAACACACACACACACACACACACACACGGATCCTTATAACAGATATTGTGCAGGGTATTAATAATAAACAACTGCAAATTTGAATACTTTTCCTAGACACCTTTCAGTTGTTATTGTTTTTTTTGTTTGTTTGTTTGTTTTTTTTAAAGAATGGTACATGAAGTGCACCTTTAAAACTGTACTACTGCTTACAAGGTGAATGATAATATACTAGTACATTAAAATGGTAGAAAAACATAAACCTTATTGAATTTATATAAAAAAGTATAGTTTAATATTAACAACAACAACAATTATAATTAACGTGTAAATATATTATGATGTTTGTTTGTTATATATTAGAAGTTTTTTTGGTGTTTTGAACGCAGCACACGAGTTTGTAGAGTGACCACATTCGAGAATGTCAAAGTATTAAACAAACAAAGCAGATCTAAGGATTTTTTGTTTTGAACGCCTACATCAAAGGGAGCAAAAGTAACCACTTAGACACACTGTCGCCAAAGCGCGCGCGCGCTCCTTCACGCACTCATACACACATAGACATGCATACAGAGAGAGAGAGAGAGAGAGAGAGAGGGATAGAGATTTTTGCACGGTGTACCGACAAATAGACAAAATGCAAACATTCTTACCTTGCAACATCAAACGCACATGGAATGCACCGGTCCTGCTTCTTATCTGATTCTGTTTCTGTTGTTGCAGCTTAAAATCAAGTTGCTACAATGTTCAAGTTGCCATAGCCCCGGCAGACTTCTGACTCAGAACAAGACGAGAGGAGGAGACGAGTGTGTGTGTGTGTGTGTGTGTGTATGTATGTGTCCGATTACACTCTTCCTTCCCTCCACATCCATATAGTTCATCGACTTCGAGGAATAGTTCAGGGTCTGATCAGCTCATATTCAGGAGCAGGAGAGCGAGAGAGAGAGCGCGAGACACTCCTGCGTCATTGACTCACTCACTCTCACACACAGACGCACGCGCGCGCGCGCACTCCTGAACTGTTACACAGTAGACTTCGTTTCCTCTTACTCTCACACACATTCCCACACAAACGCCTTGTGTCGCTTTTTTTTCTGTGCTTTTTTTTTTGTTGTTGTTGTTTGTTTCCCCTTCGCTTTCCATCCCCACCTACATACTGGAAGCCACGCCCACCTCCTCCGGGATTGGCTCGTGTTTCACGCCCACACTCCCAATCCTCAAGACGAGTTATAGTTCTCAAGCCTCTGTTTATTTTATTATATAACAGCATTTTCCCTCTATGCATACATGTTTGTACATTTTTATTGTTTATGTTTATATTTAGAAATTGCGACTCTGTTCTTAGAAAATACGCGACCGCGTCACCACGTCGGTGTCCAATCAGAGCATCGCTCCTGGAGGTTCTTGGGTTTTTTTTTCCACCTACCAGCCAATCACGGATCGGAAGGCGGGATCTATTGGGGTCTACTGCATTCACATCTGAAAACCAGATGTGCTGTAAAGTTGTGGAAGTGCATGGAGCTTTTTGTTTCCTCACTTATATCTTCTTATATGTTTGTATATATGCACATGTATGACATTTTAATAAAATACAATATTCATAAAATAAATGAATCAATACTGTACCACTAATAATCATTTTTATCCACATCCATTCTATAAACAAATAAATACGTACACAAACATATACAGTACAGACCAAAAGTTTGGACACACCTTCTCATTCAAAGAGGTTGAATTTGTATTATGGCAAGAAAAAAGCAGCTAAGTGAAGAGAAAAAACGAGTGGCCATCATTACTTTAAGAAATGAAGGTCAGTCAGTCCGAAAAAAAATGGGAAAACTTTTAAAGTGTCCCCAAGTGCAGTCACAAAAACCATCGAGCGCTACAAAGAAACTGGCTCACATGCGGACCGGCCCAGGAAAGGAAGACCAAGAGTCACCTCTGCTGCGGAGGATAAGTTCATCCGAGTCACCAGCCTCAGAAATCGCAGGTTAACAGCAGCTCAGATCAGAGAGCAGGTCAATGCCACACAGAGTTCTAGCAGCAGACACGTCTCTAGAACAAGTGTTAAGAGGAGACTGTGTGAATCAGGCCTTCATGGTAGAATATCTGCTAGGAAACCACTGCTAAGGACAGGCAACAAGCAGAAGAGACGCGTTTGGGCTAAAGAACACAAGAAAGAACACAATAAAGAACACAATAAAGAAAACTCTTTGAATGAGAAGGTGTGTCCAAACTTTTGGTCTGTACTGTATGTACATCAAAGATTCATTTAATGATTTATTATGTACATACATAGTATGTATGTATGTATGTTTATAGAGGCAGATAGACAGACAGACAGACAGACAGACAGACAGACAGACAGATAGATAGATAGATAGATAGATAGATAGATAGATAGATAGATAGATAGATAGAGGTTTTTAACATTATTATTGTTTAATGTGATATCCCGCTCTCTATATCGCTCTATCTATCCAAGTACCTATATTTATATATATATATAGAGAGAGAGAGAGAGAGAGAGAGACTGTAGCTATATACAGCAATATAGCAGTAGTCATTAGGCTTACGGACATTAGACTAGGTTTATAATGCTATAACACTTCCTTCCTGGATGGGAGCCAGCAATTAACATGGACAGGTTATGTGGCCCTGGCAGGAGTTAACAACGTGTTAATGACACTGTCTAACTGCATTTGCGCTTGAAAGCCAACCTTGCCCACCTGCATGAACCTTGTAATGCTTGGAAAAGAAAAAAAAAACATCTGTCTTCATGGTTACAGCTTGGTGAAATAAGGCATCTTGTCAGTAGTATCCAAAATTGTAGTTAATTACATTAAATGTACAAGGTTTCAAAAAGTACAAAAATGTCAATGTTTCCAAAAAATACTTGGGTTCATTTTTTATTTTTTATTTTTTGTTTAATTTCTTACAGAGAATCAAATTAGGTAGTAGGAACTCCGGGCACTAGGCAGGGTACACCCCAGATTCTGTGCCAATCTATTGAAGTGCACGCACACTCACACAGTCAGTGACACACTACAGGCAATTTGGAAGTGCAGATCAGCCTAATATGCATGTCTTTGAACTGTGGGAGGAAACTAGAGTACCCAGAGGAAACCCACCAAGCACGATGAGAACATGCAAACTCAAAGCACACAGGGTGGGTTTGAGCACACTCATTTTGTGGGTGCTGTGAGTGAAGTGTGCTTGTGCCCTATGATGGGCATGTCATATGAGTCACCTCGGAGAACTCTATAGAAGGAATATTTACTTTGTACTGCACTGGTTGTGGGGATTTCATCCAGAGTGAAAAGTCTGTCTAAGGCAAATGTTAGGGTTGTGTTCAAAATGTGGACTGGAAAACATTTATTGCCCAGATCAAAGTGGAAGAGGAGTGATATATAAAATGAACCAACACCAGAGTGGCTTTGTGGGTCAATAACACAAATCTCTACTTGGACCTTGTTTTACTGAGATATTCTCGAAATAAAGTTTTAGTTTCTAACAGAGAAAGCAATTCAGGAGAAGGAATCCAGGTTCGAAATAATCAAACCTTAACCCTGTAATACTGTGAGCCATTTCTATGTACATGTTATTCTGCTCAGTAAGTACAGCCTGGTGTTCTTTTATTTCAACCATTTGTACTTTTCGCTTTACCGCTTGTTTTCGTTTCATGTCATAATCCATTACTCATTGTCCAGCCTGTTTCAGGTCACAAACTAGACACTGTGAATACCAGACCAAATTCCCAGACTAGAAAATGGACTCTTGAAAAGGAAATGAAGTGCTGTGTGGAAATACCTGTTTAACAAGAACAAAGTCTGAACACAAGCCAAGTTCAAACTCCGATTTGAAAAATGGATTTAGTAACTGTGAGGGAGTTTCATTCCTTTCAAACACTTACCTTAATTTTGAAAAATATTTCAATGTACTTAACTATGTGCTACCTCAAATATGGGTAATTAAACTCCTAAATATATGCCAAATAACATAAACCCAAGGCAAATGTCATGCACGGATCATCTATAACATTAACACATTACTTTGATTATCAATTATAGTACCAGTCAAACGTTTGGACATGCCTTCTAATTCCATGGATTTATTATTTTTTTTTTACTTCTTTCAACATTGTAAAACACTGCTGAAGGCATCAAATGCAATCTATTTGGAACGCTTGATCTTAAGAGGTCTTTGCTACTTGTGCTCTGTAACACCTTCATAACGGCTCTAATCTAAGGTGCTGTTTGTTAATTGGTGATTTCTGAGGGTGGTGACTCTAAATGAACGTCTCTGCAGCAGAGCTAAGTTCTGGTCTTGCTTTCCTGGTATGGTCTTCATGAGAGCCAGTTTCATCATGGTGCTTGATTGGTTTCGCAAATGCACTCGACACAATACTGTTTTTGCAAGAATGATTCCATATATGTCTTATAATAATAATAACTGACTGTTGTTGTTGTTGTTGTTGCTGTTGCTGTTGTTGTTTTTGTTGTTAGTCAATTACCTAATGCCATATGTGTTATTTTATAATTTTGAAATCTCCAGTATTGTTTTAGAATATATATATATTTTTAAAATCACTGAAGAAAATCAATTGAATTAAAAAGTGTGAATTAGAACACATTTTTATCTGGTACTGTATATGCCAGTAAACTAGTTACAGGATCATGGGCACCCAAGCCTCATCTATGCCCCCATGGGAACCAAAGGCCAGCCATTCGGATTTGATCCCAAAGAAAAGCCATTGCAAAAAACGGAGATGGAAAGGCACCAGCATACCCAGTGCACCATAGCTCACCACACACTTGACCCAGAAGGCAAAGAGCCCGAGGCTGCCTCACAAACTCCTCAGATCACAATCTGATTGAGCACCACAGCCCATAGCACCCAAAGGATTTGCTGCCAAACAACCTGGTGCCAGACACTGCAGCACACCCCATCACTCCACACCGTTGTGTAGTCATGCCCCAAGGGGTCAGAGCTGCCCTGATCACACAAGGGGAACCTACAGTACTTCATACTGAGCATAATGCTTTGCATTATAATATTTGATCCATTGCTTTTATAAGGTGAAATGTTATGTTATTTTGAAAATTGGGAAATTAGACGAAAGACTGTGTTGGTAATTGTGCCGCAATAATAAATCTGGAAAATTCTATGAAAGTCAGTTAATTGGTTAAATACAGTAGAGAACTTTGGGAATATTGCAGGGAGCAGCTGTGTGATCGGGACATGCACATCTGCTTTCAGATTTAACTTGATAATCAGTCTGAGCTAAACACAGCTTTCCTGAGAATGTTAAAATTGAATTTGTATATACAGTAATATAATGTGTGTGATATTATGTTATCATATTATATTATCTTTGAATATCAATTTTAGAAGACATTATCGAAGCCCTGGTTGAATTGTACAGTTTGCACTTTTTGTAAATAGTAAAATAAACTTATTTTAATGCGTTGAAGAAGGCACCATTTCATTTTTACTGCAGTTTAGTTTAGTGCAAGCTTCACTTTAGTGCAAGTTTCATTACAGCCGATCATTTACTATCTGCATTAAAGCATGTGTTTCTTTTACAGAAGCTTTTATACTGTAATAGTGCAAGCTATGAAACACATGGCCTACTGTAATAATCCCATTTACTGTATATGTCTTTTAAGTGCTTTATGATGTCTGCTGATGTGTTGCTCATTAGTTATAGATGTTAAGTCCACTTTATCAGAACATCAATAGATACCATGGACGTTCGAGTCAAACCGGGACGTTTGATCGTGCAAAATAATAGAACACAGTAATGAGAGTAAAATTACCCTTATTTCTCTATATAATCCCCTGCTACACTAATGCATTCATCTCAGGGTCTCACTAGTGCTTGGACACCATTAAGGTAGAAAGTTTCCTCAGTATGCCGGAGACATGATCAGACTGTCTGCTCCACGTATGAAACACAGGCCTCCCAGGAACTCCTTTAATGGCCCAAACATGTGGAAATAACTTGTGAGTGAGATCAGGTCTGTATGTGATAGGGGATGTGATAATAACTTCCAGCCGAGTTCCTGTAATGTACAAGTGGTGTTGATTGTGTGTACAGTTCCCACGGACAGATGCGTCTCCTCTGCAAGTTGGCGACAAGCTACCGATCAGGCATTCATCCTCACTGAGCGTTCACTGAAATGACTGCAGTGGGCGCCGAGCCACTTCAAACCAAGATCATTATTCACAGCCCTACGGCCTTCTTTTATATGTTTGCACCATTCATATGTTTTACTGCTGCTGAGAGACTCCGTCTCCGTCTCCGTCGCCTGTACTGTGCTTTAAAGTCTTCTGTAAATGTCGATGGATTTCACACTTTCATTCACAAGAAATTTCATCATCACAAGTCCAGGTTAGACTTGAATGCCCCTCGTACATTATAGTGAGCTCTCAATCTTCACTATCGCAAAGGAGCTTTGAGACTGAAAATTTGTAGCATTTCCAAAAACAAACAAAGAAACAAAGAAACAAAGAAACAAACAAACAAACAAAAAACAAAACAAAACAAAACAAAACAAAACAAAACAAAACAAAACAAAACAAAATATAATATATATATATATATATATATATATATATATATATATATATATAGGTAAATGATTATGCATGTACTGTACATATGTACTGATCATCCTTCCATCTGAAAATGTAATTCCAGCTATTTCATTAGCTTTGTTACTTTATTTCTTTATTACTTTATTACTTCATGCAGATTCAACTCATTTGTACATTTCCTGTACTTTATGACTCTGATTTAACATTCCAACTGTACGTCATAATAACTCACACCTCGTCTACCTACAACATGACTTGGAAATACTGCCGTTTTTTTTTTTTTTTTTAATGCTGTTTTCCTGGATAGTGGGTGGATATTACTTCTCAACCTAATATTTATCTTCTGCCTCTGTTGCATGTGTGTGATTACCACTGACAATAACTTTGACATATTTCCTTGCAGAAGAACAGAAAGCCACTTACTTAAACCTCACTTACAGTATTCTAGTCTATTGGCAGCTGTTAGATTCTGACATTAATCTGTTTAAAATGTCTGACCATTAAACTCTAAACATTAAAGTTTTAAGAGAAAGACAGTCATGAATGTTACTATGTGTTTTTTTTTTCTGAAGGAATATAATAAAAGATTTTGAAGCTTCATATTTGAAATAATTGCCCTTAGACCTGCATTATATATATATATATATATATATATATATATATATATATATATATATATAT
>JAAGKR010008130.1:0-32878 GCA_011419295.1 Clarias macrocephalus | reverse complement strand
TCTGTCTCTCTCTCTCTCTCTCTCTCTCTCTCTCTCTCTCTCTCTCTCTCTGATGTCTCTGTCTCACTCTCTCTCTCTCTCTGATGTCTCTGTCTCTCTCTCTCTCTCTGATGTCTCTGTCTCTCTCTCTCTCTCTCTGATGTCTCTGTCTCTCTCTCTCTCTCTCTGATGTCTCTGTCTCTCTCTCTCTGATGTCTCTGTCTCTCTCTCTCTCTCTGATGTCTCTGTCTCTCTCTCTCTCTCTGAAGCTGTATGCTAAACTGCAGTCGGTGAAATCTGAGATTCAGGACGTGAACGACGAGCACGTGAGAACCAGACAGGAACTGGAGCAGACGCAGAATGAGCTCACAAGAGAGCTTAAGTTCAAGTGAGTACAAACACACACACACACACACACACACACACACACACACACACACACACACACACACACAGGCCCACAACCCCACGGTGTCTCTGACCTTTATTTATTGGTGTGTGTGTGCATTCACGTGTGCAGGTACCTCATAATCGAGAACTTCATCCCGCCGGAGGAGAAGAATAAGATCATGAACCGGCTGGTGTTCGACGTCGACGAGGACCAGTGGAAATTCCAACCTCTCGTCCCTGCCGAGAAGTAGGTTCCCTTTGATCTTTCACCTTGGTGCGACCTTGACCTTGGTACGACCTCAATTTCATGGTGGATGCCTGTGCGCACAGATCTGAGTGATGTGGGAAGGGAATATAGTATGGAAAAATAATCATAGTTTGTCTGTGTGTGTGTGTGTGTGTGTGTGTGTGTGTGTGTGTGTGTGTGTGTGTGGTCTAAGCTTACTTTTGTATGTAGCCTACTTTTAAATGAGCTTGATAAAACAATGGTGTTAAACATTGTAGTGAAAGTGACACAGTTTCCCTGAACGATCTCACAAGGTCCCAGTGTTCTTCTCACAAACAGCTGAGAGAACAAAGAGGCATTCAGGAGAAAAAGGAGCGCATTTGCTCATTCATACACACACAAACACACACACACAGACCAGAAGTTGTGTGTTGCTTTTGTCCAGGCAGTGATCTCTCTCTCTCTCTCTCTCTCTCTCTCTCTCTCTCTCTCTCTCTCTCAGTAAATTTACCCAGATGAAGAGGAGACCCACCTCCGCCGTCGGCTACAAGCGACCCATCAGCCAATATGCCAGGGCCTCCATAAAGATGGGCACCAATTCCAGATACAGGGTACGTTCACGACCACACAAGAGGAGAAAATAGAACAAAAAAACTAAAAAGCAAATGTGTTGAATTAGTGGTAATAGACCTGTTTTTTTTTTTTTAACTCCAGGCTGAAAACATCATGCTCCTGGCGCTAGACAGGTCTCCGCCCACTTTGTTTCAAATGGACTTCTCGAAGGCGGGGTCTGAGACGGAGCCAAGCCGAGACGTGCAGCTGGACAATGCGCCGTACAGAGAGAAAGTAGCAGCCAGTCGGGTCAGAAAATCCCAGTCCTGGTCAGTGTGACAGTCATTCAGCTACCAGTTGCGAGTTGTTGTCTAAAGGGGGGGGGGGTGTTCGTTTCTCTTTTGCACACACAGATGTCCACAATTGGCTGGTGTCATTGTGATTGACAGGGGCAGATAGAGTGTTCCTCTCCCATCCGGACAGAATTGCCAGTTGCTCCATAGGACCTCTGTTTGCGATCGTTGGTTAAAGGACGGGGTTTAACTGAAGATTCAACAAACTTAAAAATTTCTTTAGTACCAAATTCTAGAGGGAAACTTGGCTTTTTAAATACAACAAGAAAAAAAAACACACACTGGAGAATTTGTGCAGTTGGATTAACCGGATTATTCTTGTCTGACTTTAAGTCAGTAATCTGGGATTAGGAGGATTAGCCGCTAGTCCTTGTTAACCGACTGGTGACCGATCCTCATTAAGTCCCTCATTAGTCACCTGTCATCTCTTCCTATGCTGTTTTGGAACCTATATTAATGACATCACTTCCTGCTTTATCCGCCCAGGTGCCAGAACGCACGGACCATGTCTTCCTCGAGTTCGGCGCTCTCCCTGTCATCCTCAGGGTCCAACGGCCTGGCACACCCCGTCAGCGCGGCCATGGCAACCGCTCACCAATAGGACGCCGAGGAGCACACCGCTATCCCTTCTTTGATACACCAATGAGGGATGATTTATGCGTCCCACCAACATTTGTGCAGCATTGAAACGGTGGCCTTGTCCAGGATCCTTACACAAAGAAAGACGAATCATATCACGTCCGTACATCCTTCCTTTACTTTCATCTTTCCTTCAAGTCCGATCTCGCAGTCTCAGCCATGGCGCACTGGCTTCTGCTTTATATACAGTAGATTCGGTTTTGCATCCACACATCCATTGAATAGAAACTGTTTCCAGCACAAAATCTGTTAGAACATCATTTTTTTTGTTGGCTTTTTAAGCTTGAACAAATTTCATTATGTTTACTACTGAAAAAAAAAAAACTATAACTGGGCGGAAAATCATTTTTAAGTCACCCTGGTCATCTCCTGAAGAGGAAAATAGAAGAACGGCTCTTCCTGTGCGGACTACTGTATAGAAAAGAGCTGGGAAAGACAGACAGACGGATGAAGACGAGTGCAGATGTCTTTCTCTCGTTCTCCAGGCTCTGCTTGCATGTTGTACTGTGTGTATGTGTGTGTGTGTGTGTGTGTGTGTGTGTGTGTGTCCATGTTTGTGATTCTGATCAGGGTTTACCGAACGGGGTCTGGATTCCGTTGGCCGGATTACAGACGGCTAATGACGTGGGTGTGGTCTAGAATCGACGCTGTCGTGTGCTCGTTTTGGCTGGTACCAAAAAACAAAAACGGTTGTGTGTCCAAGGTCTCCTAGCCAGCATCGATTTTCTTTTTTACATTCCTGTTAGCATAAATCATTTTGGATCGCTAGTTATATTCGAATCTATAAGATATTCTGCATGTACTAAGTTCGCAGTAATGCGCATAATGCTGAAGATAAATGACCTTTACGACTTCATCCTAACCATTAGATACGGTTTCGTTTAAAGCTGGCATAAAGTTCATCAACGGCGTATGGACATTTTATGTACACTTTAGGACAGGTTTTCTGAAAGGTTTACATACGGTTTAAGCCAGATTTGTGTACATCGCACTTTAGTTTATTTAAGGGTTGTGTCGGGCTTATGTAAAGTTAACAGGAGATTTACATCAGGCTGTTATGTATAATGTAAAATTTCCATACGTTTGAAGGTAAGTTTTGTCTCATTTTACATAAGGCTCACCTTAGGGTTCTGTAATCTCTACATTATTGATTATGTGAGGTTGAAGGAAGGTCTCGGTCGGGTTTTCGTAAGCTTCGTATGAGGTTACTATAGGGCGTGTTTCTGACACGTATTTAAGGTGGACATGAGGTTTACCTAAGGCTCGCGTAGACTTAATGTAAGCTTTATATAAGGTTTTGTAAGGTTTCTTTCCTTTCATGTTTATACAGGTTTTACATAATGATGTAATTTCCTGCAAATACACCAATTAGCCATAACATTAAAATGACTTGCCAATTATTGTGTAGGTCATTCTGTGTGTTACCAAAACGTAAAGCTTTGACCCACTACATTGAGGACTTGTTTGTCCAGCAAGATTAAGTAGATGCTTAATCAGAGTCAAAAACTGTTCATGAAACCATAAATAACGTTTGATGTGTGTCATGGAACGTTATCCTATAATTTTGCACTTGTCAGGGTCACTCAGATCCTTACGCGTGCCCATTTCTCCCACCTCTGACTGTTTCCCTAATTCACTTAACTGCATCATATACTGTCTCCCACCCCTTATCTGTGCCATTATAATGGGGTAATCAATGTTATTCACGTAATCTACCAGTGGTTTTAATGTTATGGCTCTTCTCACCATTACAGAGAAGTGCAGGAAGTACAATTACAATTAGACAAAGACATTTCATATATTATAAATTCATATTTTGTAACTTGTCTAACTTGTCATTGCATACTCTCTTTTGTTAAATGTTATTTTTGGTTTCTATCCCTTCATTGGAACCTTTCCATAGAACCCTTAAAGAGCTCATAAACTGACCCCGAGGCTTGTGGTTAGACATCAGAGTTGTGTTTGAATTATCACCATAAAGGCCCAAAAAAAAAAAAATTCCAAATACACAAACTGTGTGGAATTATGATGGTTTAAAGATCCGAAAAATGTGTCTGTCTACCATTTCCGTCTTGTTTGTAGGTTTGCAAATACCTTTAAATTATTGTTCGGTAATATATGGAGATGAGCGCAAGAGACTTAAACCAACTGCACACACACATACTCATATACACGCACACTACAGTACGTACTTAGTTCTTACAATGGACTATTTGCTTGGACACACCTAACCTAAAGCGTCTCCACCCACCTACCTGACTCTTAACTGTATAGATGCATAAGGACTGTGAATATCTGCGTGTGTTTAAATTGTGACTGTATGATAAATCTACGAAATAAAAACTGAGAAATACTACTTGCTGCTTTTGTTTTGTCTGTTTCGTCAAGAACCGGAAGACGATTAAGAATAAAGAGGGAGTAATGCTTGGCTAACTAGCTTGAGGTGCAGACTAGCTGGTTTGGTAACTAGCTAACTAGCTACTGCAGCGTGCAGCTAGTTGATTTGTGAGGATTTACTGTATCAATGTAAATGAAATGCTCCCTTTTAAAAATATTTATCGTTGTAATTTTATATAATATACAGCACACTTTATGTGAAAAAATGCTGCTAAATAAGATTAGACAAATTCTGAAGTTGTCCTTCTTGGGAAATACTTAAATTTTGAACAGATTCATGTCAAAAACTTTTTTTTATTGTTTTTTATCTCATTCTATTAAAAACAATAAATGTTCTCATTCGGATATGTTCTCATGTACGACTATAATCTGGATTTAAAACACTCAAGTCAAAATTTTATTTGAATTTGTGATTTTGTAATTCAAATACTATTGCGTTTGTGTGCATGGTTGCTAAATCAATTTTCTATAACTACTACGATTAAAAGGTTAACAAATAGACTACCAGGCCAAAAAAGTCACCATTACGAAACGGTCAAATTATTGTGTGGCTGAATCAAGCAAAGAAAATGAGGTTAGAAGTTACTGGAACTGTGTTAAGAATATTTCAACACATTACCAAAATGGTGCTGAACAGTTCTGAACTTGTGGTTGGAACAAACTGGAGATCAGTGAAACACTTGGTAAAGTTGCATGGTAAAAAATCAACCGTAAAAAAAAACAGAGCTACAGTATGTTTAATAAGGCGGCACGGTGGTGTAGTGGTTAGCGCTGTCGCCTTGCACCTCCAGGGTCCGGGTTCGATCCCCGGCCAGGCTCGAGTCCCGTCTCCGTGTGCATGGAGTTTGCATGTTCTCCCCGTGCTTGGTGGGTTTCCTCCGGGTACTCCGGTTTCCTCCCACAGTCCAAAGACATGTAGGTTAGGGTAATTGGCGTTCCCAAATTGCCCGTAGTGTGTGAATGAGTGAGTGTATGTGTGTGTGTCTGTGCCCTGCGATGGATTGGCACCCTGTCCATGGTGAACCCTGCCATGTGGCCCAAGTCTCCTGGGATAGGCTCCAGGCCCCCCGTGACCCTGAATACAGGATTAAGCGTATAGATGATGAGTGAGTGAGTGAGTGAGTGAGTGAGTGAGAGTATGTTTAATAGTAAAAGTAAGAGCATTTCCATAAACACACTGCGTGATAAGAACTCACAGGAGTGGGACTAGATGCTAGCATGAGCTGTGTCCATATGAAACGCCTTTGTAACTGAGACTCAAAAGATGAGAGACTAAAGACTGGACGTTGGAGTGATGGATAAATGTCATGTGAGTCAGCGACGTTAGGTTGCAAAAAAGTCAGCTGACCACCTGAATGTACTGAACCACCTCTATGATGTCCGTCTTCCCTGATGGCACGTGTCATATTCCAAGAGCGGCAAATCAGATTCAAAATTTTAACCAACGATCTTAAAACACTATTTAATGACTGAAACGATGAAAATGGAATCTCAAGTGTGTTTTAAGGTTGATAACAAAAACCCCAGCTCCATTTATACAATTACGCAGGCAGAATGCATGTTTGTACATTTCAAATTCAGATTGTAGCTGCACATATCACATTCCATACTAGTACTATATATATATATTTGTTTGAGCCTTTGATTTCTATCATAATGGAGAAAAAAAACATTTTGAATTGTAAATTGTACTCGGTGGAGGAAAACTCCATTAGAAAAGAAAAGAAGAAAAGAGAACATTTAAGTACATTTCTGCATCAGCATCTCAGCTGCTCTCACAGATCCAGACGTGTTGTTTATTTCCGGACTGGTTCCCAGGAGTGTGTGTGTAAATGGTTTTAGCCTGTGGCTGTACAGATGAACATGGAGGATGTGATAAAGCAGCTTCCGCTCTCTAATGATGTAGAAATCAAACAGCTTGAAGGAAAACAGCGAATTTTTAAGTAAGTAACAAAAAATAATGGTTCGTCATTCAAAGCATCATCTTGCTTTGACCACATTTACTCATATTTGTTTAAACAAGCATGTTGGGCACGAAATCATTTTTTTTTCGCATCTTGTAAACTTTTAGCTTTTATCTTCTTCCTCTTCCATTTTTAAACCAGTCTAGGCCTCAGTGACTCTCTGTGAGACCTGCTGTAAGACGAGCTCTGTACATGTGGAGCTGAAGCAGGTATCTGGAGTCAGCGGTTAATAATTAACAAACACACCAACATGCTGTATCTTGCGTTACAGTTACAATTGGCTGGGTCATGGAGGACGTGTTCTCTTTAACCCTGGCAAAGGGTCATTTCCTTTCCGCTGAAGGGGCTCATTGAGGAGAACGCGGTGCCATCGGGACCCTGATCACTTTTCACTGATGATCTTAACTCAGTAATAAAGGAGTAGCTCGTGTTACAAGATCTTTAAAGAAGAGACAGGTAGCTGCTTGTGTGCAAAGGTTCAGTTCTAGCAAAAGCTGAAGATTGTGTTGGGTCCAAATAAAAGAGCATATGAAGACAGCCATCAAGGCCGGCGGATGTCCCTTCAAGGTCCAACATAAGGACGAGAGAGAGAGAGAGCTGAGATCCAGCCCCAATGGAAAAATCGTATCGTCCCATATGTGTCTGGAGTGTCTGAGCAGCTAAAAAGGATTTTTGGAAGACACCACATACAGGGGTCAGCACTGTCGCCTTGCACCGCCAGGGTTCAGGGTCGATTCCCGTCTCTGTGTGCATGGACTTTGCATGTTCTCCCCGTGCTTGGTGGGTTTCCTCCGGGTACTCCGGTCTCCTCCCACAGTCCAAAGACATGTAGGTTAGGTTAATTGGCGTTGCCAAATTGCCCGTAGTGTGTGAATGAGTGTGTGAGTGTGTGTGAATGTGTGTGTACCATGTGACGGTTTGATTGGCACCCTGTCCAGGGTTTCCCCGCCGCCTTATGCCCTAAGCCTCCTCGTGACCCTGAATACAGGATGAAGTGGTACAGATGATGAGTGAGTGAGACCACATACAGGTTCGCTGACTGAAACTCATCCAGCGCAAAGACCAGACACCAAAACATAAAAAGAGCAATAAAAAAAAATAAAATGAAGAGTATTCAGAGCTCTACACGGGTGACATCATCTATATGGAAGGATGTATCACCACACAAAGAGCAACACCTCAGGGTCTGAAGCGGCAATATCACGTGATTTATCACCTGGAGGAAATGTTCGAGGATGAGAATGTATAACATTTGACCAGGGAGGAAAGATTGTTCAAGAGAGGGGTAAAATAAGCCACCTTGGTGCAAGTCCTTCTCTCAACAGAGGTGGAGGTCTTACAGTAGGAACCTGTCTCCTGTTTTTCATGCTGCCCTTTCAGCCATCCCCAGGAAGATCACCACCTCTGCACAGCTCCACCAATCCATCTCCAAATTCCATCACAGCTTATATCCATATGTTCTTAGAGCTCCATGTACCCTGATCCCAATTCAGAGTCTGATGTTCATACCACGGCACGACACCAGAAATGAATTGGACCACCAAACTCTCTCCCTCTCCCATCTCTCAGCATCAATGTGGTTTCATATTATCATGCCTTCAGGTATGCATGACAAAAATGGACAAAGTCAGACAGTTAGCTGAAGAGACATGATATCTGTAAACCTGGCAGCTATACAGCAAGGAGAATCCATTACAGCGTGCATTATTCTGTATCTGGTTACCAGTTTCAGGGCAGTGGGTTGAGCTGTTATGGTGTGGGAGAGAGAGAGAGCGAGAGAGTAATTGAAGAAATGGCTGTGAAAATAAGAGAGAAACATATATGGGGTATAGAAAGTGAGCTAGACAGCATTGGGTGAGGGGGGGGGGTGGAGTGAAAAACGAGAGTGGAAATGGAGACTGTAATTGATATAAAGGGATAAAGATGCTGGGCTGGTGGTGTTTTCCTCTAATTCGTCAGACAGGCCACTCTCACTTCAGATGAGCAACATTATTTAGGCGAGTATGAATTAAACATGTTCAGTTTGTTTCTAACTCTGTAACAACGTTACGTTAAAGACACTACATACAAATCTGATGTGCAAGAAATATTGAGATGGATTTGAAAATACTTTACTCATCTGTCTTTGGTTGAAAGTTTTCCGGCTCTGTAATGATCATCGAGTCAGAACAGAACCATTTTAAGCTCCATTAATTGTTCTTTAAAAGCAGCTCAGACACATTGAAGGTTCAAGTGGATAGGAATATTTGGGGAGTCAAATTATATTCCAGATGTTGTTTGTCTTGTGACCAGCAGAGGGCGCAACAACTCCTGTGTTGGTAGAACTAACACATGTGGGACCCTGGGAAATGTGTCAGGATGAAATAAAAGATTTTGTTTTTAAGTTCTGTGCAAATTTCAGTTTTTTTTTTTTTTTAAGTAGTACTTACAATATAATTTGTTGTACTTACAATATAATATATATATATATATATATCCCCCCCCCCCCCTCTCGGCTGGAATAGCCAGTGTTGTGTATATTGCTGTTCTGCTTTTTCACTTACAGTAGGTTCAGCTAAGAATTACATTAAGAATTTCATCAATTGTTTGACAATCCGGATTCTCTGTGTGTTTTTTTTTTCTTCTTCTGAAGACCATATGTGCAAAAAGGAAACAAACACAAAGGGGAAAAATACAGAGAAGGAGGAAACAAGAAAATGTCCAGAGGGACAATGAAAAGATGAAGGTTGGGGGAAAACGTTGCTGAGTATCAGGAAGCAAGACTGGGAATGGACCCAGAAATCCATCTGTTTCCATGACAACCCCTTCCCCGGCAACCCCCGGGCTACTATCCACTTCATAGCAATAGTGGTTCAATTGCTTATTCAGAACGAGTAGTTTATTAATTGTTTACAACTGTTTATTCAGCAATCCCCAGGCATTAATTCGAAGGTGGTCTGAAAAATGACGAAAGCAAAATCGTTTCCTCCATCATTGTGTCTCATGTCAATGGATAACAGTGATTATATCATATATGGTAAGATTAAAAAACCAGTTTCCTCAACTGGCTGGGAATGAAATGCCAGTCTAAGGTTATTTGGGATATTGCTGAGGACCTCCTGAATCCAAAGTTCTCCAGTGTGCGAGGCTTTGTCCTGTACACCTCCTCCTTTGTGTAGCCCCACAGGAAAAATATCACATGTGGTGGGATCTGGACTTCATGGAGGCCATTCCTGAGGTCAGCGTCATCCCAGCCAACGTTCTGGAAAATGCTGGTCGAACCACGCACGCGTGCAGAGTAAGAGCAGGATGGTGTGGTGCATCATCCTGCATGAAAATAAGGTCTCCAATGTTATCCCACCCACATATCATACAAATATTGCATAGTTCATTTTCACCCACCCTGTAGGGCTATTTGGCAAGAAAGTCTTAGTTACAGTAAGTAATAATTTTCTATACAGTTTGGTCACCTGCTGATTTCCACCCACAAGGCAGTTCTGCCCAATCTTACGACAGCTTCCGATGAGGAAGAGTGAAACGTACAGCATAGCTGGAGGAAAGCGTGATCTTTTCACCACCTCTCTACAGGGGTATGGGGATGTGAATTGGGGGGTCAAGTCTTAAGGCTCTTCTGCTATTTGCATCACTGTCTTCAGAGTCTTGCTCACTTACGCTGAGAATATGCCAATAGATGCAGACTTTTCACTTTTAATGCTGTTCTTTTGCACAATTATTATTATTTGCACTGTTGTCACTTCCAATTGCATGTCAATGGTTGCATTGCATTTATCTTATTACTATTGTTATTACTTAATTCCCCTTGTTTTGAATAAAGTTGATTTCAGGATGGCACATACAGAATCTGTGTTTCAAATAATGTTTTTTTTTCTGAATTCCTTCATGCAATCAGAATGTAGAGTAACATTAAAAAAATGGAAACGTTTAAAAGTGTCGAGCTCATTAATTATTGTGGATTACAATGTCGCCCGTTGTAACATCACTTTGTCCGTCCTGTGGCATGCAGTAAGAGAAAACAGCCATATACAGGCAGATACAGTATGACTGAAAGAGAAACTCTTTGCCTCCCTCTTATGGTGATTTTGTGTTACAGCAGCAGCTATAGATATAAAGTTATGTGAAGATAATAATGATGTGCAAAGCAATGTGTACAAGATTTAGCTATTTATTCCAGCAACACTTGAGCACTTTGGGGATGAAAGTCTTGTTCCAGGACAAAACAGCAGCAGGACCTAGCTGAATAATGGACATGATGGACAAGTTGCATTCTAAATCTGGTCTGAGAGGATGTATAAAATAGAGACATGTTGCATGCAGGACTGTTTTTTAATTTGACACAGGGAATGAAGGTTATAGTGTTTTACACAGTTGCACAGGTGAAAATGCAAAACTGCTTTAATCTTTTTAAAAAACCTGCTGTAATGGCTTCATCCAATGGACCGGATCCAGTGGCTACTTTTCAAGGAGCTCAGTCTAATATTCAAAATTTAGGTATGAAAATCCCATAATAACCAGCCCGGAACCAGTACCTGATCATCTTATTCAGTCTCACGTTGCCGTGGCTGCTCTTCCAGCTCCAGGAAAGGCTTAAGGTTATGGTCAGTGTAATGGGCCTTGATGCCTTGTTCATTCTCTGCTGCACAAGAAGACAATTCAAGAAAAGATCAAGAGACCAAGAAGAGAAAACTCATTAATCAGAAACTTTATGGCACCTACTGGTCCGACTTCACTGCCCTCACTCTCACACATGGCCCGTGTATATTTATGCAATTAAGTGCATGCATTGAATGACATGGTGAAAACTGATGCACTTTATCCTAAATATCCTTCAAAACATGCAACATTTTTATGCATGGAACATTCAATCTCTTAACATTTTTATTCGACTTTATTTTAATAATAGTGTTTTTGAGTATTTAAACCCTGAGCAGCAGTGTGATAAAGTAAAGTGACGGTTTTTGTGTGTGTGTGTGTGTGTGTGTGTGTGTGTGTCCTAACAGCTGAGAGCACAGACAGCAGTGGAGGACAGTGAGAGGATCTTTACTGAGCTGATCAGCTCCATGGAGAAAAAGCGCTCGGAGGTGACGGAGCTGATCAGAGCTCAGGAGGAGGCTGAACTGAGTCAAGCTGAACGACTCCTGGAGCAGCTGGAGCAGAAGATTGTTGATCTTCAGAGGAGACTCACTGAGCTGGAGCAGCTTTCATACACACACATAATGACATTCGTTCCACCAGGTAACACAGACCAGCTGATCTTTAAAGCTGCTAACCCTAACCCTGGATCCAGCAGATGTCAGCAACTATCGCCCGGTACCGCTTCTCTCTTTTATTTCCAAAATTCTTGAAAGGACTGTTTTCATCTCTCACAGAACAACCTAAATGATCCCAACCAATCTGGATTCAATGTGGCACATTCCACAGAGACTGCACTTCTTTCAGTCACTGAGAAGCTCCATGCTGCTAGATTAGTAAACTATAATCTGTCCTCATCCTCCTGGACCTGACAGCTGCATTTGACACAATGAACCACAAGATTCTATTATCTATTCTTACAAGCCTTGGAATCTGTGGAACAGTGTGGCAATGTTTTGCTACTTACCTAGAAGATAGGCCATATGAGATGACATGAAGGGGCTTCGCAGACTCTCTACTGGTGTCCCACATGGTTCAGTACTTGGACCTTTACTGTTCTCCCTCTATACTTGGTGTCTTGGTAAGGTCACATCATCGCATGGCTTTTCATACTACCGTTATGCAGATGACACGCAACTTGTTCTCTCCTTTCCTCCCTCAGACACTCAGGTTTTCAACCCGGATCTCAGCATGTCTGGCAGACATGTCATCCTGGATGGCAGCTCATGGGCTGAAGCTCAATCTGAGTAAAACGAAACTACTGTTCATCCCTGGCGACTCATCCACCAGTCAAGACCGTGTGATCTCCCTGGACAACAAAATCCTTCAGCCATGCCCGCAATCTTGGGGTAACTGTAGACAATCATCTATCATTTTCTTCACACAATAGAACTACTAACCTTACTCGCTCTTGTCAATTTCTTCTTTACAATATCAGAAGAATCTGCCTAGTTCTTTCTTCACGGGCTACCCAGGTGCTTGTTCAGTCCCTTCTTATTCCAAGACTGGACTACTGCAACTCACTCCTGGCAGGGGTGTCTCAGTCCACCATTAATTCTCTGCAGCTGATCCAGAATGCAGATGCAGTGTGTAGTAGGACCCACTCAGAAAGCAGGTCACACTTATTTAATAATATCCTTTAGATTAAGTATAAGAAATATAGAGACAATTCCACAGTCTGAAGTTATCTCAGATTACTATCTTGTCTCAATTAAAGTGTGTCATAGTAATAATGTTTGCACAGTGCCACACTTCCGCATTAAATGTACATTTATATTAAGTTCCATATAGAGCTTTATCAGTTATCTTCCAGAGTTATCAAATATGAATATTTAGAGTCAACATTCTGTAATACCTTAGATAACGTAGCTCCAGTTAAAAGAAAAAATATTAGAGATAATGAAAAGCTCCTTGGTTGAATGATCACACATGCATATACAGTACAGACCAAAAGTTTGGACACACCTTCTCATTCAAAGAGGTTGAATTTGTATTATGGCAAGAAAAAAGCAGCTAAGTAAAGAAAAACAAGTGGCATCATTACTTTAAGAAATGAAGGTCAGTCAGTCCGAAAAATTGGGAAAACTTTGAAAGTGTCCCCCAAGTGCAGTCACAAAAAGCATCAAGCGCTACAAAGAAACTGGCTCACATGCGGACCGGCCCAGGAAAGGAAGACCAAGAGT
Source organism: Clarias macrocephalus (assembly GCA_011419295.1). Lineage (NCBI taxonomy): Eukaryota > Metazoa > Chordata > Actinopteri > Siluriformes > Clariidae > Clarias > Clarias macrocephalus. Next base: position 19,566 of record JAAGKR010008130.1, on the reverse strand, counting down.
CGCCTTTGCTGCGGAGGATAAGTTCATCCGAGTCACCAGCCTCAGAAATCGCAGGTTAACAGCAGCTCAGATCAGAGAGCAGGTCAATGCCACACAGAGTTCTAGCAGCAGACACGTCTCTAGAACAACTGTTAAGAGGAGACTGTGTGAATCAGGCCTTCATGGTAGAAGATCTGCTAGGAAACCACTGCTAAGGACAGGCAACAAGCAGAAGAGACGCGTTTGGGCTAAAGAACACAAGAAAGAACACAATAAAGAAAACTCGCTGAATGAGAAGGGGTGTCCAAACTTTTGGTCTGTACTGTATGTCAACTGTAGTTAGCTCCCTTCAATAGGGGACTAGCTGTCAGGCCAACACATCGTCTCAGGGTTTCTAAAGAGCATTTCCGCTCGTGTAACATGCAGACCATGTTAACAGTTCAGCTCCTCAGCTATCACGCTTGGCCAAAATTTTGTCCACAAAAAAAATCACGAAGAAATCCTGAAGAATGTGCTATAGTTCTTCTGCTAACTTTGTCACACTTACCCCTTTCTATTTTCATGCAAAACTCATACATTTAAAAAAAGAAAGGAAAAAAAAAATCTGAAACCTGGTCTGTCATGTAATATGTTATTTTCTTTATAGGCATGCAAATATTTTTCTGTAAGAATATTTATTTATTTATTAATTTTTAAGTTATGTTTGGAAATATTGAATGGTTTTGTACATACTAATGCAGGCATGAGCATCATATACAACAACATTTGTATCAAAGACAATAATGGTGCCTTTTAGAAGACTTTTGCATAGTACTGTATATATACATGGACTAAACCAGGTTTCATTGCGATTCCCGTCTCTGTGTGCATGGAGTTTGCATGTTCTCCCCGTGCTTGGTGGGTTTCCTCCGGGTTCTCCGGTTTCCTCCCACAGTCCAAAGACATGTAGGTTAGGCTAATTGGCGTTCCCAAATTGCCCGTAGTGTGTGAATGAGTGAGTGTGTGTGTGTGTGTCTGTGCCCTGCGATGGATTGGCACCCTGTCCAGGCTGTACCCTGCCATGTGGGATAGGCTCCAGGCCCCCCGTGACCCTGAATACAGGATTAAGCGCTATAGATGATGAGTGAATGAGTGAGTGAGTGAGTTAGTTATTTCAAAAGAGCTATCATTTTTATTCACCAAGAAAGTAGTGCAAAGTGTATATTAATACATTTATGTATACTGTACAATGAGGAACAAACTATTAGTCTTCTCCCTCCTTTTCAACCATTGCTCCATCCACAAAGCGTTTAAACATTAAAGTGCTTAAAAATACAACCAGAAAAGATAGATTTCCTTTCTATCTGTGCCAAACATTGTGATCTGCCTCTTCAGGAGCTACTGGCTGAGTTCATAAGATGTAAAGAAATTGTGAAACGTCACAGGCACAAAATGATTTGTGACAAAACTGAAAAGAGACACCTCTCATCAGGACCATTACACACCCACTAAGATGAGAAGCCCTGCGTAGGCCTGCAAGTCAATGGTCAACAAATTTGGAGGGTTACTGTAAATATGGAAAAATGGAGGGATGGACACTTTTTTTTTTTTTTACATTTTATTTTATATTGAGGAAGAGGAAGAGGGGGAGGAGGGTGTAAGAGTGGGGTAAGACCACAGAGAGGGAGACCAAGATCAGTAGTGTCTGATATCGTTACGGCTACTGTAATTGATTAAGTGATAAATCATGATCTCTCCATTAGAGTGGCAGGACTGAGGATCATAAAACTCATTCAACCAGTCAATCAACATTTTTAGACCCATCTCGCACACACAGTTAAATGTAAACACATAGTTACACAGGGCGAGATGACACACATACTGTAGGTACACAGGGTGAGGTGAGTCACATAGTTCCAGAGGGTGAGGTGACACACATGTGCAGGCATATGCAGCGAAATGAAGAGACACAGGGAGAGATAGTCATATCATAATATGCAAAATTGAATTAATTTGTACATATTAATGTTCTATAGTAGTCTAAGACTTCCTGTTGCAAGTAATACACTGCCTGGACAAAAAGGTCATGGACTTATGATGGTGATCTTATGATGGTGACATGAAAGTTGGACAACCCCCCCCAAAAAATCTTCAGCTCATTAAAAAGACTTTCAATCATCTTAAAGTCATGACTCGGTCATGTTCATTTCATGTGTTGAAATGATTCCTCTTGCTGTCAGATTACTCGTGCTCTCAGAAACGTCCAGTTCTTGGCATTGCTGTCCTGGAATATGGCAGGGACATCAGAGAAGGAAAAAAACCTCCCTTGATGCGATAACCTGGTCATTCCTTACATCCAGGTCATCAGCTAACTTCATGCTATTGCCACTTAATATTGCTGAGCCTAGACTAGACCAATTGAAGCAACCCAAGATCATAACACTACCTCCAGAGATATGTACAGTGGCCGCTATGCATGATTGGTGTATGATTCTTAACCTGACATGCCCATCACTCTGGAATAGGGGAAATCTTGAATCATCAGAGAAATCTTAAATCTGTTACGTGATGCGGTATGGAAAGTACTAACACAAAATATATATATATATTTTATGTCTTTATTGAGAACAACCCCGAGGGACAGCCAAAGATTTGAAGTCACCATTGGACCTGGCTAACATCTGTGTTCATGAGTCTACATAAAACATTGAACAAAAAGAACATTGCTGCATGTCTGAAGTTTCAAAATTGCACATTGACACTCCACACTCCAGCCCGATCAGCCTAGTACGTACATCCAGGTCATAATCTCATCTCTGCCGTTTCATGCTCTCGCAGCAAATTACATGAGCGCAGCTGTCAGGAAGCTCCTGCGCGTGCAGTGTCTCCCCTGCTGTTATCTCGACGCTGTGAGTGCTCGACTCTGCCTGCATGTGCGTGCAGCATTTCTTTTCTGTGCGCGCTCGACTTTGCCTGTATGCTCGCTCAACATTGTCCAGCGTTACAACACTGACAACCTCAGATTAGAGCTGTTATGAAGCTTTACAGAGCATAAGTAGCAGATGCATCTCAATATCCTACAGCATTGTTTTACAGTGTAGAAATAAATAAAAATCGAAAAAGACCATGGAGTTAGAAGGTGTTTCCAAACTTCAGAATGTATATATGTATATAGTGTGTTTATCATTCTTGATGGATTCAGTGTAGTCAAGCTGCATTGCTCATAGATTTAATGCACACAATTCAGAATTAAGTAAAGCTGTCCATTTCTGATCAACATGTGAACTTAAGTATTAACTAAAGGTCAACGGCAACACCAAAAATGCACTCTAGTCAGTTGTCATGTGATTATGTACATCTAGGTAAATCTTACGAGGTCTAATCCAACAGTTTTGCAGTCCATAGTGCCTGAACTAAAATTAAATCATTTGTTTAAAAGTTGTATGGAGATGAAAGCAGTTTTTTTTCTCATGTGGCTTTACTGCAGATCTTGTACTTGGATGCTGCAACAGGCAACAAAACAGAAACAGCATCTTCATTCTTCCTGAGATCAACTCAGCTGCATGGCTTACCGTCAAGGTATTTTATACCAATTTAAAATGATATACTAGCAACAAGTTTAGTAAAAGTTTGACTTGAAGTAAAGTAAGCCTCATTGATGTCATTCAAATATATTTTATTTTAGGGTTAAGGGAGATCAAGGAGTTGAAAATCTGGACATTGCACACTTCATGTTTACTACAAGGGGAACAGGCAGAGCGAGTTTCCTCTCTGGAAAGAGTGTCCATAATCAGAGGTTGGTGTTTATGTTGGTTTTAGTGGTGATAATTTATTTGACTATTCTTAGGTCATTCCAGTGAAGATGTTTAATGGATGCATAAATTACAGTTTAAACCTAAACTAGTTACATTTTATTACAGAGTGAAGCGACTTTGGTGTGACCTCACTAGCAAATACCATGATGTTCTTCACTCCCTGGAGGACGATGGTCTGCCCGATATTTCAGATGTCATTCATCTTTTTGGTGTACATTACATATTTGTCCTTTGTCTTAAGGTAGAATTTGACACATTTGTTGGAGGATGGAATAATCATCCTCTATGGACGCAGGGAGGTCTCACTCCAGAGCAGCTGTGGTATATGGGATATCTACAAGATCTGGATAAGGGACACAGCAGATACCTGTTGTCAAATCAGGAAGTTTTCTTTTAGAATGTGGTGCACAAATCCAACATTTTGATGCAATCAAGAGTTTACCATATGTGAGTTGGAAGAGAATGAGAAATTCTGGAGGGAGTTACATGAAGTGATGCAGCATCACATGCAGAGGTGAGAGAGTGGTGATTGGTGCAGATTTCAATAGACATGTTGGAGAAGGTAAGGTCTTTCGGACAGGCATACAGAAGGACAGATGGTGGTGCACTTTGCAAAGAGGATGGAAATGGCAGTAGTGAATATTTTCTTCCAGAAGGGGCAGGAACATAGGGTGACATATAAGATCAGAGGTAGAAGCACTCAGATGGACCGCACCTTGTGTCAATGTTGTAACCTGAATGAGATTACAACATTCAGTCAGTGACTGCAAAGTATTGGTAGGGGATAGTGTAGCCAGACAACACAGGATGGTGGGGTGTAAAATGACCCTGGTGGTGAGGAAAGTGAAGAAGACAAAGGCAGAGCAGAGGACAAAGTGGTGAAAGTTGAAAAGGGAAGAATGTTGTGTTGTTTTCAGGGAGGAGTTGAAATTCTGGAGGTTCTTTCACTTTACTAGACAACTACAGCTAATGTGATCAGGGAGGCAGGTAAGAAGGTACTCCGTTTATGATCAGGAAAGGGCAAAGTGGACACGGAGACTTTGTGGTGGAATGAGAAAGTCCAGGAGTGTATGCAGAGAAAAAGGTTAGCTAGGATGAACTGGGACACTGAGAGGACTGGAGAGGGTAGACAGTTGTACAGGGAGATGCCGAGGTAGCAAAGGCCAAACAAAGAGCATATGAAGACTTGTATACTGGATTGGACAGTAAAGAGGTGCAGGTTGGTGAGGGAGAGAAATAGAGATGGGAAGGATGTGCAGCAGGTTAGAATGATTAAATATAGGGATAGAAATGTATTGACAGGTGCCAGGAGGGTGATGGGAAGATGGAAGAAGTACTTTGAAGAGTTGATGAATGAGGAAAATGAAAGAGAATGAAAAGTAGAAGAGGTGACTGTAGAAGTCTGGAATGTTAGGGTGGTGCAGAACATGTATGTGAGCTGTAAGACTGTGGTGACATGTGCAGTAAGTGTGACAGAAGAATTCAAAGGTGGAGGTGGATCTGCATCAAGGATCGTCTCTGAGCCCCTTCTTGCTTGCTCTGGTGATGGACAGGATGACAGATGAGGTTAGACAGGATTCTCCATGGACCATGATGTTGGTATTTGACATTGTGCTTTGTGGCAAAGTCAGGTAACATGTGAAGGAAAATCTAGAGAGGTGGAGATATGCTCTGGAAAGCAGAAGAATTAAGGTTAGCAGCAGCAAGACAGAATACATGTGGGAGCATATGTAAAGAAGGTGCAGGACTTTAAGTACTTATACCCCTATCTCACCTACGCGGTTTCGTGCGGTGGCCGTAAGTATGGTTCATCATGATTCACCGCTAGTTTCCATCTTTCCACGATGCTCGCGGACATTGCAGAACTTCGCAGAATGGTGTGCGGTCATTCGCGGCGGCTCACGGTGCCCAACACAGCTTCTCACCGCGAGTCAAACAGCATAGGTGAGATAGGGGTATTAGGTTCAACAGTCCAGAGCAACGGAGAGTGCGGGACGGAGGTGAAGAGGCATGTGCAGGCAGGTTGGAATGGGTGGACAATAGTGACAGGTGTGTTGTCTGATAAAAGAGTATCTGCGAGAATAAAAGGAAAGGTGATCAAGACAGTAGTGAGACCAGAGAAAGACCAGAGACAGTGGCACTGAAGAAAAGACAGGAGGCAGAGCTGGAGGTAGCAGAGCTAAAGATGTTGAGGTTCTCTTTGGGAATAGCAAGGATGGATAGGATCAAGAATGAACCATTCAGAGGGACAACCCATGTTAGATGTTTTGGAGATAAAGAGAGGCCAGATTGAAGTAGTTTGGAAATGTTCAGAGGAGAGAAGGTGAATATATTGGTAGAAGGATGCTGAGGTTGGAACTGCCTGGTATGAGGTCTAGAGGAAAACCAAATTTATGGATGTAGTGAGAGAGGACATGAAGTTGATGTGAGAGAAGAGGATAGGGTTAGATGGAGGCAGATGATTCACTGTGGCGATTCCCGGAAAGGAAACAGACAAAAGACAAAGAAGAAAGGATGGGGTAATCAATGTGAGTTTGGACACAACAATCAGTCCTGGAGTTTGTAGTGTTCTTCTTTTTCTCTCTGTCTTCATCACAACAACGTTGAACCTGATCTCAGAGTTCATAGTGCAGGATCATAGTTACCTCTGATTTTGAACTCTTTCATCTTAATAAATATGCAAGCAGACCAAAACTTGTAGACAATTAATCATTTTATTGAAGCCCATGTACAGACACAGGTTTTATCTCTTCAACGTTCAGTTCTCTACATACCTAACTGCCTTTACTTAAAACATCTCGCCTAGGCTGCTGATTAAAAGATAAAACAGTTTCAAAGACACACTCTTGTGCTTAATATACTTTATGTTCAGTGAGGAGGATTTCATTAATAATTTAATGATTTACATGCAACAATTAACATTTTAGTCCAGATTGATATCATAAAGGTAGAAGAGCTATAATGAAATAAAAACATTCATTCTTCGTTGTAACAACAGAAAGGCAAGAGGTATCTTTATAACCAGATATGATAGTAATCCTATTTATGGTAGATACAAAAAATACAGAAAAAATATTTTTCCCGTTTCAGACAGTGAATATGGGTCAAAGCCACAAAAGCCCTTTTCATTCTTTTCTGCTAGTTAGTGCCTTTAGTCTTATCATATACTATCTTTATTTTCTCCATCCTCCACATAATTTATGTGCTATGCCGGATTTTTTAGATGACCCTTCTTCAGCTCATATTACAGCTGGTGCATTATCAGCAAGGTTACAGAGTTCACTCATTATAATTGACATTATAATATAACCTTGCCATTCTTGCTGTTACGTCTGTCATGACTTTTAGTCAACTCACAATTCATATTTTAGGTGTCTTCGCTTACACACAAACGTAAAAAAGGAGGCTAGATATCAAATGTAGACAGAAACATGTTGACAAATATTTTGCACAACTTTTTTTTTTAATCTACAGAAATGAGCTTCAAAGGCCATCTCATAATACCCCAATATACATAAAGTGTTTACAATATACATGCAGTGAAAAGGGAAGGTTTTCAGACCCATTCGAGTTTTCCCCACACTTTATTCTGTTTTTTTTTTCCCTTTTGCCCTCATAATTCTACAAACAGTACTCCTGGACAGACCAGACAGGATGTCCTTTGATCCCAGAGGGCATGGATGAGCCTTGGGTGCCCATGACCCTGTCACCAGCTTACTGGTATATAATATATAATCATTGTTATTCATTTCTCCTGGTTTTGTTAATGTTGTGGCTGGAACTAAGTCTAAAAAAAAATACAGAATGTTCAGTCAGGAGGATTTTATTAACAAAAGAATGTTTAACAACCTCCAAAAGACTTCATACCATGTCCACAGTATCATATGCAAGAAGAGCTGTAACAAAAAAAAAAAAAAAACATAACTATTATTTAAAGATATATATTTTTTTAAATCTAAAATTCCATGCATTATCTCTCATTTTCCTCAATTGATTGAAAAAGCCTAAAATTGTTGAAACCAGTAAGCATAAAAACATTGTATTTAGAACCGATTTAGGATAACGCATAAAGGAAATTAAATTGTAAGATTTGAAGGTAATGCCAATGGTATATAAAAGATATAAAAATGGCGTATAAAAATTCTATGAAGTTTGTATTTATTGGGTTTTATGTTTGGAACTCTAATAATTTTTAATATGTGACAAATAGATGGAGGGATGCAAGTTTTTTTTTTAACATTTGTGATTATTTTGAAAGATATTGTCACTGTGATTTAAACTGCGATTACGTAACTATGAAATTTAGTATTCAAATGTATTTATCTAGACATTGACTTTTACATTAGGCATTTTGTTTGTATTTAACTTTTTTTCCAAGCCATTGTAAAGTATTTTCTTCTTTTTTGCCAAAAAAAAGAAAGAAAAATAAATAAATAAATAAAATAAAAAGTGTTTTCTGAATGACTTTGATAGGAGTTTGTTGTGTTTTCATGCCGGAAGATGATTCTTTTTTCTACACCAACTATCTTCTCTCTTCTCTGTTATGTTTATATTAGTCTTCAAAAAAGAGAGGTTTGTTAGCTGTTTATGGTCCCCGAAAACATTTATTTATTTATTTATTTATTTATTTATTTTTTGAGTGGGGGAGTTAACCCAAATACCTAAGAAACAGATAAATCTTTAGTCGCCACTTAAAGATGCCAGTAACTGTTAATAACAGTTGATAGTAACAGTAATTGTTGCTGTGTAAATTTCCATTTTTAATTACAGAGCTCCTACAAGCATTTGGCCGACACTGATCCAGGCTGTAAGCCATGTTGGCAGTTAAGCTTTAATTCAATTCAATTCCATTTTATTTATATAGCGATTTTAACAATGGTCATTGTCTTAAAGCAACTTCCACAAAATGAAAAACAAAAAATTTGTATGAGTGAGAAAAATGTGAATGGATCATAATGATGAAATTGTCTCTGATGAGCAAACCAAGGGTGTCCGTGATGGTGGCAAGAAAAAACTCTCCGAGATGGCAATAGGAAGAGACCTTGAGCGGAACCAGTCTCAACAGGGAACCCTGTTTATTAAAAAATCTTGCTCGCTTGCAAACCAGGCTTACTCACAATCCAAGGTTCTACTGTATATAGTGTATACTGTTTTCAGTAAGTCACTGTATTTGTCTTTTTAATTAAATAGTTTCAGTATACGGTATGATTAGGCTATTTCAATCATAGCCCATACAGTGTCTTAAATTGCTTGAGCATTGTTTAAAAGCCACAGCTGAGTACTCATACCGACCTTTATGACCACAACTTATTAGCTTAAGATTTAAAATGTGCCATATCTCAATCCAGAAGCCATCTTAAACCAGTTTTAATAATCATGAGTTTAGTGTACTTCTGTCGCCTCCTTTGGTACCAGATCTGAATCCAATTGAGTAGTGGGACAATGGGACACATAAACACAGCCCAGAATCTCAAATGAATGTTTCCAAAACCTTGTGAAGTCCATGAAATGAATAGCAGAGTCTGTTCTGCAGTGTTAAAATTAACACAGCTTTCTGTTATTAAAAAAAAAAAAAATTCATAATTTAATTAATTTAGTTAATAATTTTATAATCAAGTATCAAATCCTTTATTATATTCTGTAACTATACATTTATATGGGCAAGCTAATGCTCAGCATATCTGTTTTATGTCATGGATCCTTTATTCATAATAGGGGAAAAAGAAGAGAGTTTGTTTTCCTGATTTAAGGCCTACATTTTTTTTTCTTTAAAATTTTTTACAATCTACAATTTTTCTTTCTCTGGACTTAAGTCACCTGGTGTGAAGTTGTGTTCATGTCTTTTTGATGAATATGACGAATAGAATATGTTTGTGACCCTGATGTTGCTGAGAAGACATTCTCACATATTCTGTGCTGTATTAGATTTTCACTGTATATGTATTTCCTTTCCTGTTAATAATGTAATCATTTATGGTAATTCTATTTAAATTCATCTTTATTTTATTTGTTCATTTGTTCATTGCATACTTTTAACCAAGCATATGAAATTACCCTATATATGGACTTGATGAGTAACATATTATTTTTAAATCAACTGTCTTGGTCAGTCTAAATTGTATTCATCTTCATTCTTCTGATTTATTTATACAATTTTAAAACATCATGTTTATTGTGTAAGAGTTTCAGCTCTTTATTCCAACAGCACTTGAGCAGTTTGGAGATGAAGGTGTTCCTCCAGTAGATACAGCAGCAGTATTCAGCTGAATGATGGACATTATGAAATTGGAAACTACTCTATTCTAATGAATCCTGTGTAAGATGATCTGTAGGATAGGGACATGTTGTATAACTGTTAATGGGTAATTTAATTTGAGTCTGATGCAAAGTATCAGGTTCCAGTGAAGGAGGACACAAGTGCAGGTAAAAGGCAGTGATTAATAAGCGTTGTAAACAAAACAAGGCTAAGCAATAATCGTGCTCAAAGGACAGGCAAGGGTCGGTCGATCGGCAAAACACACAAACTAGGGTAAGCAAAGAATTGTAAACGATTAAACGGAGCAAGGTCATACACAAAAAGACAATCACGATAATAAATGCTTGGTAACATCCGGAAAACTCACGAGAGTGTATACTTCGCAAAGTCCTTCAGCTGCTGAGCCCTATTTAAGCATCAGGTTAATTGGTAGCAGGTGTTCTAGTATTCAGGTGACCTAGAACGAGACTGTTGGGAATTGTAGTTTGTTTACGCCCTGATTGTAGGCAGATGTGGGTTCACCTGCTCTGACGCCTTGGCTGGTCTGACAGAGCCCCCCCTTAAGGAGCTACCTCCGGGAGCGGTCTTCCTCTAGGTCGTGGAGCTGGCCTGTTTGGTTGGTTGTTGTGGAACTCCTGTATTAATAGTGGGTCCAATGTGTCCTGTGCTAGAACCCAGCTTCTTTCCTCTGGTCCGTACCCCTCCCAATCGATTAGCTATTGCATCTTACCCTGTCGGTGACGTGAGTCTAGTATAGTCCTGATCCTGTAAGCTGGTTGACCCTCTACCTGGATAGATTCTGGGGAGTCGTCCTGATGTGACGTTTCGTCCAATGGGCCTCTTCTGACTGGTTTTAGTTGGGACACATGAAACGTGGGCACGATTTGACAGTGTTGAGGTAGTTCTATTTTGTAGGTTACGTCGTTGATTCTTTGTAGAATTTTATATGGTCCAATGTACCTGTGGTATAATTTCCTGCTCTCCTCGTTTACCCCTAGGTTCTTAGTCGAAAGCCAGACTCGATCTCCTGGTTCATATATTGCGTTGTGTCCTCGATGTCGGTCTGCAAACCTTTTATTCGATTCTGCTGCTTTCTCAAGGCGCTGGTGTGTCTGTTCCCATACCTGCTCACTTCTCCTGAACCAATCATCTACTGCTGGGGATTCAGTGATGTTGGCGTTCCATGGAAACAGCGGAGGTTGATATCCTAGGATGCACTGGAATGGGGTTAATCCTGTGCCTGAGTGAATGAGGGAGTTCTGTGCATATTCTGCCCATGGAAGAAACTGAGCCCAATCCCTCTGATTATCTGCACAATATGTTCTCAGGAAGCGGCCGATTTCCTGGTTCGCTCGTTCGGTTTGGCCGTTTGCCTGAGGGTGATATCCTGACGTCAGACTGACGGTGACCCCCATTTTCTCCATAAAATTTTTCCAGACTCTAGAAGTGAACTGGGTCCCTCGATCACTTACTATATCCTCTGGTATACCGAAGTTTCTGAATATGTGCTGGAACACTAATTCAGCTGTTTGGAAAGCTGTTGGGAGCTTGGGTAGTGCGATTAAGCGAATTGATTTGGAAAAGCGGTCCGTTATTACCAGAATGACCGTATCTCCCTGGGATGATGGCAGGTCTGTAATAAAGTCTATGGCTATATGTGACCATGGTCTCTGTGGTATGGGTAATGGTAATAGTTTACCTGCTGGGAGGGCACGGGGTGTCTTGGCTTGTGCGCAAGCTGAGCAGGAGGCTATGTACTGGTTTATGTCCCTTCTCATGCTCGGCCACCAGTACTTTCCTTGGAGTAAACTTCCCACAGTATTGCTCCCACCACTTGGTGCTTGGGTATGATCTCTTCACTTCTGTCCTCCCGAGGCGGAGCTTCATGTATGCGGGATAGGGCGTCAGCCTTTGTGTTCTTTGACCCAGGACGGTAAGATATGATGAAATTAAATCTCGTGAAAAAGAGTACCCATCTTGCCTGTCTAGTGTTCATTCGTTTGGCTGCTTTGATGTATTCAAGGTTCTTATGATCAGTGTAGATGATAAATGCGTGCTCTGCTCCTTCCAGCCAGTGGCGCCATTCCTCAAGAGCGAGCTTTATTGCTAATAATTCTCGATTGCCCACATCATAGTTACGTTCCGCTTGAGTTAGTTTTCGAGACATAAAAGCGACTGGATGCAGCTTGGGCCTGTCTCCGAACCTCTGTGATAATACAGCTCCAACTCCTGTTTTAGATGCATCAACTTCTAGGATGAATGGTTTCAATGGGTCTGGATGTTTTAGAATGGGGGCAGAGATGAAGGCCCCTTTTAGCCTGAAAAAGGCTTCTTCTGCCTCCTGGTTCCACCTCATTTTCTTCTTGACTTCCTTGGTTAAATTGGTCAGTGGAGCTGCCATTTTACTAAAATTTCAGATAAAACGTCTGTAAAAGTTTGCAAATCCTAGGAAGCGTTGTAGCTCCTTTACTGACTTGGGCATTGGCCAGTCTCTGACAGCTGCTACCTTTTCCTCATCCATTTGCACTCCCTCTGAGTTTATAATGTAGCCCAGGAAGGAGATTTTCTTCTTGTGGAACTCACACTTTTCTCCCTTCACATCCAAGTGATTATTGTACAAGCATGTGAGAACGCTCTTGACATGACTAATGTGTGTGGGCAAGTCTGGGGAGTATATTAGGATGTCATCGATGTAAGCAATTACGAACTTTCCAAGTTTCTCTCTGAGAATCTCATTGATAAAACTTTGAAACACTGCAGGTGCAGAATACAGGCCATAGGGCATCACACAATACTCATAATGTCCAGAGGCGGTGTTAAAGGCAGTTTTCCATTCATCTCCTTGTCTGATACTAATGAGATTATAGGCACTTCTCAGGTCCAGCTTAGTGAACACTTTTGCTTCTCTCAGTTGCTCCAAGGCTGCAGGTACTAGGGGTAATGGATAGCGATACTTTACTGAAATTTAATTTAATTCTCTGTAGTCCACACAGGGCCTTAAACCACCCCCTTTTTTCTCCACAAAAAAAAAACTGGCTGATGCTGGGGATGTGAATGGACGGATATATCCCTGTTGGAGGGCTTCTGAAATGTATTCCTCCATTGCGCGCGTTTCCTTCTGTGATAGGGGGTAAATTCGTGCTCTGGGAAGATTTGCTCCTTCCAACAGCTCAATGGCGCAGTCATACGGTCGATGTGGAGGTAGTCCACTTGCGATTTCTTTACTGAAGACTTCTGTGAATTCCCTGTATACTGTGGGTATCGCTGTTACTGTGGTGGGTTCCGGGCTTTCGACTGACGTGGAGGCTGCCGTAATGTGAAGCTTTGAGATGCAGTGGGTCTGGCACCATGTTGACCATTGGATGATTTCTCTTCCCCTCCAGGAAATGAGTGGATCATGTTTCTGCATCCAGGGAAATCCTAGTATAACTGGAAATTTGGTGGACATAGTGATCAGGAAGGATATGCTTTCGTAATGGGACGCACCCACACAAAGTGAAACTGGTCTGGTGCGTTGAGTGACAGTCCCTCCTCCGATTGGTCCGCCATCCAGTGCCTCGATGTTGATTGGATGAGACAGGTTGACTAGTGGAATCCTCAATCTTTCGGCAGTTGCCCGAATCATAAAATTTCTGGCAGCTCTGGAATCGATTAATGCTGAAACGACATCAGGATTTTCTGAGTGTGTTATTCGAACTCTTAAGCACATGTTAGGTGAAGAGCGGTTAATTCTTTTACTCACCGAGCTTTAGGGTGGGGCAGTGCTGGGGCGCTCCCTTCCTCTCTTATTCTCTCTTAGAGGACAGTCGGCGATATTGTGCTGAGCACTGCCACAGTAGTAAAACGATCTTTCCTTTCTGCTTTGTAGACGCTCACTCTCCGATACTCTCATTCTCCCCAGTTGCATGGGCTCATACTCCCTAGTCTCGTCCGAGACATAACTTTCCACTCCCCCCAGCTTTCTGGACATTAGTGCATCTAGACGAATAGTCATGTTGATTAATTCATCCAATGATGCCTTCTCATCCCGACACGCGAGTTCAGTCAGGATTTCTTTACTGAGTCCTCTGCGAAATGCCCCTTTTAGAGCGGGTTCATTCCATCCACTTCCAGCAGCGAGTGTGCGAAAATTCAGTGCATATTCCGCGACACTGTGTTTTCCCTGATGGAGAGTCAACAGCTGTTCGCCTACCTCTTTACACTCCGGAGCGTGGTCAAAAACTCGTTTAAAAAGTTCGAGAAAATGTTGAAAGGAAGTGGTGTTCTCCCCCCCCTTGATTCCACACAGCCGTGGCCCACTTAAGAGCCTTTCCAGTCAAAAGAGTGATGAACTGGGCAATCTTTCCTTGTTCACTGATGTTTTCTTGTCCCGCGAAGTAAAGAGAACATTGAAGAATAAAGCCCTGGCATTCTGCTGGGTCTCCGGCATACTTGTCGGGACGTGTGACGAGCGTAGCAGTGGGAGTGACGGGTGGAGTTATCACCTGGCTTGGGAGCAGAGCAGGTGGGCTCGTAGCCGCCGCCTGGCGTAGTTGTTCCAGGGTCTCCTTCCTGCGATGTTGTTCCTGCTGCATCTTCATCATGTCCATCCGAATCTGCGCGATGTCCTGGCGAAGTTCGTTTAGTACGCGTGCATGACTTATGAGTGCTTCTCGCTGCGTCCATGGAGGCGAAGTATTCTGTCAGGTTCCAGTGAAGGAGGACGCAAGTGCAGGTAAAAGGCAGTGTTTAATAAGCGTTGTAAACAAAACACGGGTAAGCAATAATCGTAGTCAAAAGGGTAGGCAAAGAATCGGAAACGATTAAACGGAGCAAGGTCATACACAAAAAGACAATCACGAGAATAAATGCTTGGTAACGTCCGGAAAACTCACGAGAGTGTATACTTCGCAAAGTCCTTCAGTTGCTGAGCCCTATTTAAGCATCAGGTTAATTGGTAGCAGGTGTTCTAGTATTAAGGTGACCTGGAACGAGACTGTTGGGAATTGTAGTTTGTTTCTGCCCTGATTGTAGGCGGATGTGGGTTCACCTGCTCTGACGCCTTGGTTGGTCTGACATCCTCTCAATTACATGGCCTATGCCTTTCACATTCCATGTTACTAATTTAAATCGATTGAAAATATTGAAAATCTAGATAAAATAAAGTCACAAGAATGAAAATACACAAGGAAAAGAATGACACTCAGATATACCAAATACAAACAAGTACCACATATAAAACGCAAAACAAACCCATAAAACCCTCCCCTAAGGACCCCATCCCCAACTGATGAGGCACAGATAACATCAAAAAATCACAAAACAACATAAGAAACCTTGAAACAGGTAACAACAACATTATGAAACCACCAAGTTATAGCTCCGTTATAACCCGCTCCACTGACACTTATAAGTATAAGTAATTATTAGTAATGAATAACACCATTTGAATTGGAAAGAAGAAAGAAAGAAAATATACTATAAAATAAATTAATAAAATCAAATAAATACTAAGATAATAATAATAATAATAATAATAATAAAAATATAATTGTTACTATAATAATAATAACAATAATAATAGATTATCACTATTCTTATTAAAAGTTTATTAAAATTTTAGAAAACAAAAATTTCCTAATTTTCTTGTTACCATCTCAAGAAGTTTTTCCTTGCCACTGTTGCCCTCGGCTTGCTCATCAGGGACAATCTTATCATTTTGATTCATACACATTCACATTTCATACAAACTTACTTCTTTTGATTGTGTTCCTTAAAGGCCTTGTCCGACCAGTGCACTCCATTGAAACAGTGATTTCATGGACGTGAGGGTAGTGAGAGGTGCTGCCATGGAGCTATAGTTCTGGATGAAACGTCTGTAAAAATTGGCGAAGCCCAGAAAACGTAGAAGTTCCCGTCTAGAGGTGGGTACCAGCCAATCGGTGACTGCCTTCACCTTAGCTGGGTCCATGTGAATACCTGATGGTGATATGAGGAACCCAAGGAAGGAGGTGGAGTTGCTGTGAAATTCATATTTCTCGGACTTGACGTAAAGTTTGTTCTCCATGAGCCTTTGTAGAACTTGTCTGACATGGTATCTGTGTTCCTTCAGGGTGCGGGAGAATAACAGAATGTCATCCAGGTAGACAAATGCAAAAACATTAATAAAGTCTCTCAGTATATCATTAATAAGGGCCTGGAAGACAGCCGGGGCATTGGTCAGTCCGAAGGGAACCACGAGGTATTCGTAGTGGCCCGTAGGTGTATTAAAGGCCGTCTTGCATTCGTCCCCCTCTCGAATCCTCACTAGGTAGATAGGCATTTCGAAGGTCCAACTTAGTAAAAACATGTGCATCCTGGAGTAACTCGAAGGCTGAGGACATGAGAGGGAGGGGGTAGCGTTTTTTTTTTTTTTTTACAGTGATCTCGTTGAGCCCCCTATAGTCAATGCAGGGTCGTAAAGATTTGTCTTTCTTCTCCACGAAGAAGAACCCCGCGCCTGCTGGAGAAGAGGAGGGACGAATGATTCCCGCCGCCAGGGATTCCGTAATGTATTAATCCATGGCCGCCCTCTCCGGGCAAGAGAGAGAGTATAGTCGCCCCCTGGGTGGGGTAGTACCAAGGAGAAGGTTAATAGCACAATCATATGGGCGGTGGGGAGGTAGCAAGACCGCGCAAGACTTGCTAAAAACTTTCCAGAGATTGTGATATTCGGTTGGGACGTTTGAGAGGTTGGAGAGGTCCTCCTCTGTCCATGTGTTCATCTGTCTGTCTGTCCATGTGTTCATCTGTCTGTCTGTCTGTGTGTAACTATCTGTCTGTCCATGTGTTCATCTGTCTGTCTGTCCATGTGTTCATCTGTCTGTCTGACCATGTGCTCATCTGTCTGTCTGTCCATGTGTTTAACTATCTGTCTGCCCATGTGTTCATCTGTCTGTCTGTCCATGTGTTCATCTGTCTGTCTGCCCATGTGTTCATCTGTCTGTCTGTCCATGTGTTTAACTATCTGTCTGTCCATGTGTTCATCTGTCTGGCTGTCCATGTGTTCATCTGTCTGTCTGTTCATGTGTTTAACTATCTGTCTGTCAATGTGTTCATGTGTCTGTCTGTCCATGTGTTCAACTGTCTGGCTGTCCATGTGTTCACCTGTCTGGCTGTCCATGTGTTCATCTGTCTGTCTGTCCATGTGTTCATCTGTCTGTCTGTCCATGTGTTTATCTGTCTGTCTGTCCATGTGTTCAACTGTCTGTCTGTCCATGTGTTCATCTGTCTGGCTGTCCATGTATTCATCTGTCTGTCTGTCCATGTGTTCATCTGTCTGTCCGTTCATTTGTTCATTTATCTGTCTGTCCATGTGTTCATCTGTCTGTCTGTCCATGTGTTTAACTATTTGTCTGTCCATGTGTTCATCTGTCTGTCTGTCCATGTGTTTAAGTATTTGTCTGTCCATGTGTTTAAGTATTTGTCTGCCCATGTGTTAATCTGTCTGTCTGTTCATGTGTTCATCTGTCTGTCTGTTCATTTGTTCATCTGTCTGTCTGTCCATGTGTTCATCTGTCTGTCTGTCCATGTGTTCTACTGTCTCTGTCCATGTGTTCATCTGTCTGTCTGTCCATGTGTTCATCTGTTGTCTGTCCATGTGTTCATCTGTCTGTCTGTCCATGTGTTCATCTGTCTGTCTGTCCATGTGTTCATCTGTCTGTCTGTCCATGTGTTTAACTATCTGTCTGTCCATTTGTTCAACTGTCTGTCTGTCCATGTGTTCATCTGTCTGTCCGTTCATTTGTTCATTTATCTGTCTGTCCATGCGCTCATCTGTCTGTCTGTCCGTCCATGTGCTCATCTGTCTGTCTGTCCATGTGTTCAACTGTCTGTCTGTCCATGTGTTCATCTGTCTGTCTGTCCATGTGTTCATCTGTCTGTCTGTCCATGTGTTTAACTATCTGTCTGTCCATGTGTTCATCTGTCTGTCTGTCCATGTGTTCATCTGTCTGTCTGTCCATGTGCTCATCTGTCTGTCTATGTGCTCATCTGTCTGTCTGTCCATGTGTTTAACTATCTGTCTGTCCATTTGCTCAACTGTCTGTCCATGTGTTCATCGTTCTGTGCGTTCATTTGTTCATTTATCTGTCTGTCCATGCGCTCATCTGTCTGTCTGTCCATCCATGTGCTCATCTGTCTGTCTGTCCATGTGTTCATCTGTCTGTCTGTCCATGTGTTCAACTGTCTGTCTGTCCATGTGTTCATCTGTCTGTCTGTCCATGTGTTCATCTGTCTGTCTGTTCATGTGTTCATCTATCTGTCTGTCCATGTGTTCATCTGTCTGTCTGTCCATGTGTTCATCTGTCTGTCTGTCCATGTGTTCATCTGTCTATCTGTCCATGTGTTCATCTGTGTATCTGTCCATGTGTTCATCTGTCTATCTGTCCATGTTTTCATCTGTCTGTCTGTCCATGTGTTCATCTGTCTGTCTGTCCATTTGTTTAACTATCTGTCTGTCCATGTGCACAACTGTCTGTCCATGTGCTCATCTATCTGTCTGTCCATGTGTTCATCTGTCTGTCTGTCCATGTGTTCATCTGTCTGTCTGTCCATGTGCTCATCTGTCTGTCTGTCCATGTGTTTAACTAACTGTCTGTTCATGTGTTCATTTGTCTCTGTGTGCATGTGCTCATCTGTCTGTCTGTCCATGTGTTCATTTGTCTGTCTGTCCATGTGTTCATCTG
Organism: Clarias macrocephalus; assembly: GCA_011419295.1. Lineage (NCBI taxonomy): Eukaryota > Metazoa > Chordata > Actinopteri > Siluriformes > Clariidae > Clarias > Clarias macrocephalus. The sequence goes on along the minus strand of JAAGKR010008130.1, from coordinate 832 downwards.
TCTGTCTGTCCATGTTTTTAACTATCTGTCTGTCCATGTGTTCATCTGTCTGTCCGTTCATTTGTTCATTTATCTGTCTGTCCATGCGCTCATCTGTCTGTCTGTCCGTCCATGTGTTCATCTGTCTGTCTGTCCATGTTTTTAACTATCTGTCTGTCCATGTGTTCATCTGTCTGTCCGTTCATTTGTTCATTTATCTGTCTGTCCATGCGCTCATCTGTCTGTCTGTCCGTCCATGTGCTCATCTGTCTGACTGTCCATGTGTTCATCTGTCTGTCTGTCCATGTGTTTAACTATCTGTCTGTCCATGTGTTCATCTGTCTGTCTGTCCATGTGTTCATCTGTCTGTCTGTCCATGTGCTCATCTGTCTGTCTGTCCATGTGTTTAACTATCTGTCTGTCCATTTGCTCAACTGTTTAACTGTCTATCTGTCCATGTGTTCATCTGTGTATCTGTCCATGTGTTCATCTGTCTATCTGTCCATGTGTTCATCTGTCTGTCTGTCCATGTGTTCATCTGTCTGTCTGTCCATGTGTTTAACTAACTGTCTGTTCATGTGTTCATTTGTCTGTCTGTGCATGTGTTCATCTGTCTGTCTGTCCATGTGTTCATCTGTCTGTCTGTCCATGTGCACAACTGTCTGTCCATGTGCTCATCTATCTGTCTGTCCATGTGTTCATCTGTCTGTCTGTCCATGTGTTCATCTGTCTGTCTGTCCATGTGCTCATCTGTCTGTCTGTCCATGTGTTTAACTAACTGTCTGTCCATTTGCTCAACTGTCTGTCCATGTGTTCATCGTTTAACTATCTGTCTGTCCATTTGCTCAACTGT